>CM042379.1:33165996-33215996 GCA_023634145.1 Thymallus thymallus | reverse complement strand
CAAAGATTTTCTATTGGGTTCAGGTCTGGAGACTGGCTAGGCCACTCCAGGACCTTGAGATGCTTCTTACGGAGCCACTCCTTAGTTGCCCTGGCTGTGTGTTTCGGGTCGTTGTCATGCTGGAAGACCCAGCCACGACCCATCTTCAATGTTGGGATGGTGTTCTTGGGGTTGTACTCATCCTTCTTCTTCCTTCAAACACGGCGAGTGGAGTTTAGACCAAAAAGCTCTATTTTTGTCTCATCAGACCACATGACCTTCTCCCATTCCTCCTCTGGATCATCCAGATGGTCATTGGCAAACTTCAGACGGGCCTGGACATGCGCTGGCTTGAGCAGGGGGACCTTGCGTGCGCTGCAGGATTTTAATCCATGACGGCGTAGTGTGTTACTAATGGTTTTCTTTGAGACTGTGGTCCCAGCTCTCTTCAGGTCATTGACCAGGTCCTGCCGTGTAGTTCTGGCCTGATCCCTCACCTTCCTCATGGTCATTGATGCCCCACGAGGTGAGATCTTGCATGGTGCCCCAGACCGAGGGAGATTGACCGTCATCTTGAACTTCTTCCATTTTCTAATAATTGCGCCAACAGTTGTTGCCTTCTCACCAAGCTTCTTGCCTATTGTCCTGTAGCCCATCCCAGCCTTGTGCAGGTCTACAATTTTATCCCTGATGTCCTTACACAGCTCTCTGGTCTTGGTCATTGTGGAGAGGTTGGAGTCTGTTTGATTGAGTGTGTGGACAGGTGTCTTTTATACAGGTAACGAGTTCAAACAGGTGCAGTTAATACAGGTAATGAGTGGAGAACAGGAGGGCTTCTTAAAGAAAAACTAACAGGTCTGTGAGAGCCGGAATTCTTACTGGTTGGTAGGTGATCAAATACTTATGTCATGCAATACAATGCAAATTAATTATTTAAAAATCATACAATGTGATTTTCTGGATTTTTGTTTTAGATTCCGTCTCTCACAGTTGAAGTGTACCTATGATAAACATTACAGACCTCTACATGCTTTGTAAGTAGGAAAACCTGCAAAATAGGCAGTGTATCAAATACTTGTTCTCCCCACTGTATCTATCTAAGAGATTGGTGATGCAGTATGTAAACACCATTAGGTGACTAAGATACTGAGAATAGTATAGAGTACAGTTTATACATAGAGATGAGTGATGCAGTATGTAAACACCATTAGGTGACTAAGATACAGTAGAATAGTATAGAGTACAGTTTCTACATAGAGATGAGTGATGCAGATACAGAAACATTATTAAGTGACTAGTGTTTAACTTCCTTAAGTGGCCGGTGATTTATCATCTCAAATCAAATCAAATCAAATGTTATTGGTCACATGCAGATGTTTAGCAGATGTTATGCTTGTGCTTCTAGTTCCGACAATATCTAACAGTAGGAATGAATTAGGCCTATATACAGTGGGGAGAACAAGTATTTGATACACTGCTGATTTTTGCAGGTTTTCCTACTTACAAATCATGTAGAGGTCTGTAGTCTCATCGTTGTCGGTGATCAGGCCTACCACTGTTGTGTCGTCTGCAAACTTATTGATGGTGTTGGAGTCGTGCCTGGCCACGCAGTCGTGGGTGAACAGGGAGTACAGGAGGGGACTGAGCACGCACCCCTGAGGGGCCCCAGTGTTGAGGATCAGCATGGCAGATGTGTTGTTGCCTACCCTTACCACCTGGGGGCGGCCCTTCAGGAAGTCCAGGATCCAGTTGCAGAGGGAGGTGTTTATTCCCAGGGTCTTTAGCTTAGTGATCAGCTTTGAGGGCACTATGGTGTTGAAGGCTGAGCTGTAGTCAATGAACAACATTCTCACATAGGTGTTCCTTTTGTCCAGGTGGGAAAGGGCAGTGTGGAGTGCAATAGAGATTGCATCATCTGTGGATCTGTTGGGGATGGTGTGTTATCTCACTATGCTGTGTGTCCTTCAGCACTTCCAGGCCACGGTAGAGTCCCTGGAAGAGGAGGCAGCCAGTGAGAAGCAGCAGCTGGTTGAGACC
Source organism: Thymallus thymallus (assembly GCA_023634145.1). NCBI lineage: Eukaryota > Metazoa > Chordata > Actinopteri > Salmoniformes > Salmonidae > Thymallus > Thymallus thymallus. The sequence goes on along the minus strand of CM042379.1, from coordinate 33,213,980 downwards.
CACCTTGCTCGGGTAGAGGCCATGCTCAACGACCGCCGTCGCCTGGCGTTGGAGAACTACCTAGCCGCCCTGCAGGCTGACCCACCAAGGGTAGGTTACAGACAGCATACACACAGACTGTAGTACACATTGCCTTCATCAATCATCCTCTATAATCCCTGTTCCATGTTTTATAGCGCTTATCTAACATAATCTGATCCTCCATAATCCCTGTTCCATGTTTTATAGCGCTTATCTAACATAATCTGATCCTCCATAATCCCTGTTCCATGTTTTATAGCGCTTATCTAACATAATCTGATCCTCCATAATCCCTGTTCCATGTTTTATAGCGCTTATCTAACATAATCTGATCCTCCATAATCCCTGTTCCATGTTTTATAGCGCTTATCTAACATAATCTGATCCTCCATAATCCCTGTTCCATGTTTTATAGCGCTTATCTAACATAATCTGATCCTCCATAATGGCTATTCCATGTTTTATAGCACTTATCTAACATAATCTGATCCTCCATAATCCCTGTTCCATGTTTTATAGTGCTTATCTAACATAATCTGATCCTCCATAATCCCTGTTCCATGTTTTATAGTGCTTATCTAACATAATCTGATCCTCCAAAATCCCTGTTCCATGTTTTATAGCGCTTATCTAACATAATCTGATCCTCCATAATGCCTATTCCATGTTTTATAGCGCTTATCTAACATAATCTGATCCTCCATAATCCCTGTTCCATGTTTTATAGTGCTTATCTAACATAATCTGATCCTCCATAATCCCTGTTCCATGTTTTATAGTGCTTATCTAACATAATCTGATCCTCCAAAATCCCTGTTCCATGTTTTATAGCGCTTATCTAACATAATCTGATCCTCCATAATCCCTGTTCCATGTTTTATAGCGCTTATCTAACATAATCTGATCCTCCATAATCCCTGTTCCATGTTTTATAGCGCTTATCTAACATAATCTGATCCTCCATAATCCCTGTTCCATGTTTTATAGCACTTATCTAACATAATCTGATCCTACATAATCCCTGTTCCATGTTTTATAGCGCTTATCTAACATAATCTGATCCTCCATAATCCCTGTTCCATGTTTTATAGCGCTTATTTAACATAATCTGATCCTCCATAATCCCTGTTCCATGTTTTATAGCGCTTATTTAACATAATCTGATCCTCCATAATCCCTGTTCCATGTTTTATAGCATGTTTTGACCAAGAATAGGATGCCACAGGGAATAGGATGCCATTTGGAACGCAAGAACTGAGTCACGCTCTGCAGTGAGGTGTTGCTATACCCTACTGCCTATGTAAGCATCATACAAATTGACGTTCTAATCAACTCTCCCTTTTTCTCTCCCCACCCCTCCCTCTCTCTCCACCTACCTCCCCCCTCCCCCAGCCCCACCGTATCCTACAGGCTCTGAGGCGGTATGTGCGTGCAGAGAACAAGGACCGTCAGCACACCATCCGCCACTACCAACACGTACTGGCTGTCGACCCTGAGAAGGCTTCCCAGATGAAGTCCCAGGTACACACCCTGACCCCTAACCCTGAACAGGTACAGACCTTGGTACTCTACGCCCTGTTGCATATTACAGGCATCCCGTCATTACTGACCAGACAGAAGTGAGAGAGACCTTAATAAAGAGAGAGATGGGATGATCTAGGGAGGGAGAGAGGACATGATCTCAGCGGCTTTAACAACAGTGGCTTTAACAACAGTGGCTTTAACAACAGTGGCTTTAACAACAGTGGCTTTAACAACAGTGACTTTAACAACAGTGACTTTAACAACAGTGGCTTTAACAACAGTGGCTTTAACAACAGTGACTTTAACAACAGTGACTTTAACAACAGTGACTTTAACAACAGTGGCTTTAACAACAGTGGCTTTAACAACAGTGACTTTAACAACAGTGGCTTTAACAACAGTGGCTTTAACAACAGTGACTTTAACAACAGTGGCTTTAACAACAGTGACTTTAACAACAGTGACTTTAACAACAGTGACTTTAACAACAGTGACTTTAACAACAGTGACTTTAACAACAGTGACTTTAACAACAGTGACTTTGACTTTAACAACAGTGACTTTAACAACAGTGGCTTTAACAACAGTGACTTTAACAACAGTGACTTTAACAACAGTGACTTTAACAACAGTGACTTTGACTTTAACAACAGTGACTTTAACAACAGTGACTTTAACAACAGTGACTTTAACAACAGTGACTTTGACTTTAACAACAGTGGCTTTAACAACAGTGACTTTAACAACAGTGACTTTAACAACAGTGACTTTAACAACAGTGACTTTAACAACAGTGACTTTGACTTTAACAACAGTGACTTTAACAACAGTGGCTTTAACAACAGTGACTTTAACAACAGTGACTTTAACAACAGTGACTTTAACAACAGTGACTTTAACAACAGTGACTTTGACTTTAACAACAGTGGCTTTAACAACAGTGACTTTAACAACAGGGACTTTAACAACAGTGACTTTAACAACAGTGACTTTAACAACAGTGACTTTGACTTTAACAACAGTGACTTTAACAACAGTGACTTTAACAACAGTGACTTTAACAACAGTGACTTGGCCATTCATGCTAATAAATTAATCATAGGAAAAGGATAGAAAGAAATTCTAGAAGGATGGAGTGGTCTACAGGGAAGCTCAGTGTTCTGTCATGGGAAGCTGATTCTAGAAGGATGTAGTGGTCTACAGGGAAGCTCAGTGTTCTGTCATGAGAAGCTGATTCTAGAAGGATGGAGTGGTCTACAGGGAAGCTCAGTGTTCTGTCATGGGAAGCTGATTCTAGAAGGATGGAGTGGTCTACAGTGAAGCGCAGTGTTCTGTCATGGGAAGCTGATTCTAGAAGGATGGAGTGGTCTACAAGGAAGCTCAGTGTTCTGTCATGGGAAGCTGATTCTAGAAGGATGGAGTGGTCTACAGGGAAGCTCACTGTTCTGTCATGGGAAGCTGATTCTAGAAGGATGGAGTGGTCTACAGGGAAGCTCAGTGTTCTGTCATGGGAAGCTGATTCTAGAAGGATGGAGTGGTTCTACAGGGAAGCTCAGTGTTCTGTCATGGGAAGCTGATTCTAGAAGGATGGAGTGGTCTACAGGGAAGCTCAGTGTTCTGTCATGGGAAGCTGATTCTAGAAGGATGGAGTGGTCTACAGGGAAGCTATGTGTTCTGTCATGGGAAGCTGATTCTAGAAGGATGGAGTGGTCTACAGGGAAGCTCTGTGTTCTGTCATGGGAAGCTGATTCTAGAAGGATGGAGTGGTCTACAGGGAAGCTCTGTGTTCTGTCATGGGAAGCTGATTCTAGAAGGATGGAGTGGTCTACAGGGAAGCTCTGTGTTCTGTCATGGGAAGCTGATTCTAGAAGGATGGAGTGGTCTACAGGGAAGCTCAGTGTTCTGTCATGGGAAGCTGATTCTAGAAGGATGGAGTGGTCTACAGGGAAGCTCTGTGTTCTGTCATGGGAAGCTGATTCTAGAAGGATGGAGTGGTCTACAGGGAAGCTCTGTGTTCTGTCATGGGAAGCTGATTCTAGAAGGATGGAGTGGTCTACAGGGAAGCTCTGTGTTCTGTCATGGGAAGCTGATTCTAGAAGGATGGAGTGGTCTACAGGGAAGCTCAGTGTTCTGTCATGGGAAGCTGATTTCTGTAGTTCAGCTTGTTAGTTGTAAATTCTCTTTTCTGCCCCCTGACGTTGTAGTGACATTCAGCTCTGCACGGCAGCCAAACATTTTGAGGTTTAAAGTCTCTTTATTGTGTAGATTTGACTGTCGGGGCTTTATATAACCGTAACAGTTATTGGAGTGTCTGGGATTAACCCGGCTCTCTGTCCATTCCTACAGTGGGTCTTCCTTTAAAAGTTGCGTCATACAGCAGCACAGCTTGTGGGATGCTGCGACATGTTGGAGTGCATGACATCATTGTATTTTACTGTCAGCCATTGTTGCCATTTACGGCTAGTTCGACCACCAGGGGGGGATCTTTGAGAAGCTTGTTGGTGCTTGTTTACTTTCCCAAATAATCCTCCAGACGTTTTGATTCCTATACCCTATCAGAGGTCCATGCAGGCCAGACGTTTTGATTCCTATACCCTATCAGAGGTCCATGCAGGCCAGACGTTTTGATTCCTATACCCTATCAGAGGTCCATGCAGGCCAGACGTTTTGATTCCTATACCCTATTAGAGGTCCATGCAGGTCAGACGTTTTGACTGGTATACCCTATCCGGTTTTTAAGGAACCTAGTTTTGCCAAACAGCACAAAATGTTGTACAGATGGTCTCTCTTTCAAAATGTAATGCTTTCCTAGAATAACCACAGCTCCATACCTACTGATGACATAATCAAATACCCATTTGGGGAAAATATCCTTTCTATTGTATTGTGTTATATTCAATCATATTCATATCGTAAAGGGCTGGGGAATATAAGCATGTGATGTCTGCTAAATGTACAAGTTAATTTCATTAACATTGCGCAGCCATAGCCTCAGCTACTATACACAGATAAATACATCTTAGCTATATAGGACAGGCAAATATCTTCAAACTTTTTCATGACCTTCCTAAACAAAATATTAATGGATGTCTTTGTGATTGTGTATTAAATGTATTTATTATACTAGTGGCTATTGGTAGGCTACTCACTGAGTCCCGGCTATTGGTAGGCTACTCACTGAGTCCCGGCTATTGGTAGGCTACTCACTGAGCCTCAGCAGTAGGCTTACATTGAGATAAATATCCTAAAAGACTAAAACTTTAGCATTTCATCCTCAAAGCACCATGAAGGACTGCTGTAGTAGCCTACCAATAGCCGGGACTGAGGCTTGACATGTAGAGCGGTAGAAAGTGTCTTTAGCAGCAGAAACGGAGGTAGAAAAAGTAGAGAGGAGAGAGTGAGAAGATGACCGGTCCACAGGGAGTTTAGTTTTCCTCCATTTCCACTCGGCTGCCCGGAGCCCTGTTCTGTGAGCTCACAATGAGTCGTCTAGTCACGGAGCAGGAGGGGAGGACCGAGCCGGCCGGGAGGATAGGGGACATAGAGAGTCAAAAGATGCAGAAAGGGAGGAGAGGAGGGTCGAGGAGGCAGAATCAGGAGACAGGAGGGAGAAGGATTTAGCAGAGGGAAGAGATGATAGGATGGAAGAGGAGAGAGTAGCGGGAGAGAGAGAGCGAAGGTTGCGATGGCGCATTACCATCTGAGTAGGGGCAGAGTGAGTAGTGTTGGAGGAGAGCATTACCATCTGAGTAGGGGCAGAGTGAGTAGTGTTGGAGGAGAGCATTACCATCTGAGTAGGGGCAGAGTGAGTAGTGTTGGAGGAGAGCATTACCATCTGAGTAGGGGCAGAGTGAGTAGTGTTGGAGGAGAGTATTACCATCTGAGTAGGGGCAGAGTGAGTAGTGTTGGAGGAGAGCAAGAGAGAAAAGGATACAAAGTAGTGGTCGGAGACTTGGAGGGGGGTTGCAGTGAGATTAGTAGAAGAACAGCATCTAGTAAAGATGAGGTCAAGCGTATTGCCTGCCTTGTGAGTAGAGGGGGACGGTGAGAGGGTGAGGTCAAAAGAGGAAAGGAGTGGAAAGAAGGAGGCAGAGAGAAATTAGTCAAAGGCAGACGTCGGGAGGTTAAAGTCACCCAGAACTGTGAGGGGTGAGCCATCATCAGGAAATGAACTTATCAAGGCGTCAAGCTCATTGATGAACTCTCCAAGGGAACCTGGAATTCAAATGAGGAGATAGACAGATGGGTCAGGGGGAAAAGAGAGAATGTCCACTTGGGAGAGATTAGAATTCCTGTGCCACCGCAACGCTGACCAGATGCTCTCGGGGTATGAGAGAACACATGATCAGACGAGGAAAGAGCAGTAAGAGTAGCAGTGTTTTCTGTGGTAATCCATGTTTCCGTCAGCGCCAAGAAGTCAAGGGACTGGAGGGCAGCATAGGCTGAGATGAACTCTGCCTTGTTGGCTGCAGAACGGCAGTTCCAAAGGCTGCCGGAGACCTGGAACTCCACGTGGGTTGTGTGCGCAGGGACCTCCAGATTAGAGGGTTGCAGCCACGCAGTGTGAAGCGTTTGTATGGTCTGTACAGAGAGGAGAGAACAGGGATAGACAGACACATAGTTGACCTGAACAGAGAGGAGAGAACAGGGATAGACAGACACATAGTTGACCTGTACAGAGAGGAGAGAACAGGGATAGACAGACACATAGTTGACCTGTACAGAGAGGAGAGAACAGGGATAGACAGACACATAGTTGACCTGAACAGAGAGGAGAGAACAGGGATAGACAGACACATAGTTGACCTGTACAGAGAGGAGAGAACAGGGATAGACAGACACATAGTTGACCTGTACAGAGAGGAGAGAACAGGGATAGACAGACACATAGTTGACCTGTACAGAGAGGAGAGAACAGGGATAGACAGACACATAGTTGACCTGAACAGAGAGGAGAGAACAGGGATAGACAGACACATAGTTGACCTGTACAGAGAGGAGAGAACAGGGATAGACAGACACATAGTTGACCTGTACAGAGAGGAGAGAACAGGGATAGACAGACACATAGTTGACCTGTACAGAGAGGAGAGAACAGGGATAGACAGACACATAGTTGACCTGTACAGAGAGGAGAGAACAGGGATAGACAGACACATAGTTGACTGGCTACAGAAAAGGCAACAATAATGCAAAAGAGATGGGAATAAAATTAACTAAACATATGGCCAAGAGAGAGAGGGGCCTCCCTCACTTACCTTCCTCGACTAACTCGGCAGAACTGTCTTTGTTTCAGGGACAGTCTTCGTTTTGGGGACGGCTGCCGCTGAACAAGGAGGCTGTGCTAATATCACTAAGCTAATTGCCTAGCACAGGTGTAGCCCCTCCCTCTCCTATTCAGTTGTAATCTGTACAAAACAAAAGAAGTGGATGGACCTGCACCCACTCTGAATGGGTTGAAATCACTAACCTTCTTAAGCTAATTAGCCGTTCACACCGACTAGGTAGCTAACTAACTGGGACAGACAGACAGAAACCAACACAGCGGTTCAAACAATTATACTTAGCCTGCTTTGGAGAATGGAACAGGATCCTTCCAAAAAAACATGTTGACACTTGGGCTATCTTATATACACCACCTCAGAGAGACAGGTGGTGTTCTGGTGGTCGGTGGTGTTCTGGTGGTTGGAGGTGTTCTGGTGGTCGGTGGTGTTCTGGTGGTTGGAGGTGTACTGGTGGTCGGTGGTGTACTGGTGGTTGGTGGTGTTCTGGTGGTTGGTGGTGTAACTGTGTTAGCGGCTGTTTGTGTGTCATTGTCAAGAAGCCACACCTGTGTGTGTTTGTGTGTGTCATATCTCAGGTGATGACCCACCTACGTGTGATCGAGGAGAGGATGAACCAGAGTCTGTCTCTGCTCTACAAGGTTCCCTATGTCGCCGAGGAGATCCAAGATGAGATCGGTGAGTGCTGCATACACACATACACACATTATACTGGATGAGGTGATCCAGGATGAGATCGGTGAGTAGTAAGGGACTGAACTGCCAAAGCTGAACCCCAGGTGGTGGTGGTGGTGGTGGTGGTGGTGGAGAGGCGTGCTTAAGACCGTAATTCTGCTCATAGATTATGCATGTAAGAAATACACTTTGACACATACAGCCCAAAAAAGGAGGTTTAAAAATACTTACTAGTCACTAAAGTTCCGGCGCATGTCTTTTAAATCATGTCTTACTCCTGTTTTGACCTGACTGTATTTTCTTTTTTTTTTTCTTTTTTTTAACCTTTATTTTACTAGGCAAGTCAGTAAAGAACAAATTCTTATTTACAATGACACCTAGGAACAGTGGGTTAACTGCCTTGTTCAGGGGCAGAACGACAGATTTTTTACCTTGTCAGCTCGGGGATTCGATCCAGCAACCTTTCGGTTACGGGCCCAACACTCTAACCACTGGGCTACCTGCCGCCCCAGGTGGCAGGTATTGACCTGACTGTATTGACCTGACTGTATTGACCTGACTGTATTGACCTGACTGTAGTTGCTATTTTTCCTCCTATAATATTGTTTGGATGTTGCTGTCCAGATGATAGGAGTTAACCTGAAGGGTTGGGTGCTGTTACCCAAGTAGTGATCCTGTAGTGTTAATATCAAACAGGATGGGTGCTGTTACCCAAGTAGTGATCCTGTAGTGTTAATATCAAACAGGTTGGGTGCTGTTACCCAAGTAGTGATCCTGTAGTGTTAATATCAAACAGGATGGGGGCTGTTACCCAAGTAGTGATCCTGTAGTGTTAATATCAAACAGGAAGTGCATCCAGTGAATGCTGATACTAAGATAATCTAGCCTTTTAGATGTTCATAGACGAGGCTTTAATGGAAACCGCTCCTATTACCTGTAGATTTACATCATCTATACCATGCTCTCTCTCTCTACACTCCTGATACAGTAGCTGTAGATTTACATCATCTATACCATGCTCTCTCTCTCTACACTCCTGATACAGTAGCTGATCAAAACATTCTCATGGCTCTCTGTTAATAATTATAATTTATTCAACTTCTATAGCGATTTTCAATACAGAAATAAAACGAACAAGAATCAAATAAAACGAACAAGAATCAAATAAAACGAACAAGAATCAAATAAAACAGCTAGATGACAGTAAGTCTGGGCTACGATTTTAGACAATAGTTGGAGGGACAGTCAAGAGGGAACCACGTGGCTTGAGCAGGAGGATATGGTCAACGGCAGGAGGATATGGTCAACGGCAGGAGGATATGGTCAACGGCAGGAGGGTATGGCCAACGGCAGGAGGATATGGACAACGGCAGGAGGATATGGACAACGGCAGGAGGATATGGACAACAGCAGGAGGATATGGACAACGGCAGGAGGATATGGCCAACGGCAGGAGGGTATGGCCAACGGCAGGAGGATATGGCCAACGGCAGGAGGGTATGGCCAACGGCAGGAGGATATGGACAACGGCAGGAGGATATGGACAACGGCAGGAGGATCTGGACAACGGCAGGAGGATATGGACAACGGCAGGAGGGTATGGTCAACGGCAGGAGGATATGGTCAACGGCAGGAGGATATGGCCAACGGCAGGAGGATATGGCCAACGGCAGGAGGATATGGCCAACGGCAGGAGGATATGGCCAACGGCAGGAGGATATGGCCAACGGCAGGAGGATATGGCCAACGGCAGTAGGTAGTGGCCAACGGCAGGAGATGAACAGGCAGCTCTGTTCACTCTTCATTCAAGGAGTCTCACCGGCGCTTTGCCGTCCCTGCCGCGTGACTGCGACTTTTCTGTATCAGTTGACTCCTTATGGCGGTTTTTGTAGATGGAGATGACGTGTGTTTTTGAGCTCTCCACTCCCTCAGGATAATGATGACAGCCTGCTCATACCTTCGAAGGAAACCTCCTTGGTGATGAATGCTCGCCTCCTCATTGGGTCAGGAGACCGTAGAAATAACAAAACTACGTTGGTGAGCAGTATGTTTGGAACATCGAGTCACAATAAAATCACTGTCCAAATGGCACCCAGGGCCCTGGTCCAAATGGCACCCAGGGCCCTGGTCCAAATGGCACCCAGGGCCCTGGTCCAAATGGCACCCAGGGGCCAAAGCAGTGCACTATATTGGCTGAGGAGGAGGCAATGAGCTCCGTAGCATAAATACAGAACATTATATTATTTATGCTTCTCAGTGTGTCTCAGCTTGGGAAACTAAACTAAGCTCGCACCACTCTGGGCTGTGTTCCGTTTGAGAGGAGAGGAGCAGGGAGGTTGGGATCTGAAATGTCTTCATGCTGCGTCTCGTCAAGTTTTTTTATTACGTTTTCTAAAAGAATTGTGTGTGTGGTGGCATCTATTGTAGATTAAAGTGGAGAGGGATGCTCTGACAGAACTGGGTCAAAGCACAGCGCTGTATCTCCTCTCCCTCTGTCTGTCTCTGTCTGTCTCTATCTCTGTCTGTCTCTATCTCTGTCTGTCTCTATCTCTGTCTGTCTCTATCTCTGTCTGTCTCTATCTCTGTCTGTCTCTATCTCTGTCTGTCTCTATCTCTGTCTGTCTCTATCTCTGTCTGTCTCTGTCTGTCTCTATCTCTATCTCTGTCTCTATCTCTGTCTCTATCTCTGTCTCTATCTCTGTCTGTCTCTATCTCTGTCTGTCTCTATCTCTATCTATCTCTATCTCTGTCTCTATCTCTGTCTCTATCTCTGTCTCTATCTCTATCTCTGTCTCTGTCTCTATCTCTATCTCTGTCTCTGTCTCTGTCTCTGTCTCTGTCTCTGTCTCTGTCTCTGTCTGTCTCTATCTCTGTCTCTGTCTGTCTCTATCTCTGTCTGTCTCTATCTCTGTCTGTCTCTATCTCTATCTCTGTCTGTCTCTATCTCTGTCTCTGTCTCTATCTCTATCTCTATCTCTGTCTCTATCTCTGTCTCTATCTCTGTCTCTGTGTCTCTCTATCTGTCTGTCTCTATCTCTGTCTCTATCTCTCTCTATCTCTGTCTCTATCTCTGTGTCTCTCTCTCTCTCTCTCTCTCTCTCTCTCTCTCTCTCTCTCTCTCTCTCTCTCTCTCTCTCTCTCTCTCTCTCTCTCTCTCTCTCTCTCTCTCTCTCTCTCTCTCTCTCTCTCTCTCTCTCTCTCTAATTTAATTCAATTCAATTGAATGGCTTTATTGGCATGGGAAACATATGTCAACATTGCCAGAGCAAGTGAAGTAGATAATAAACAAAAGTGAAATAAACAATCTTCTCTTGAGAGCCAGGTCTGCCTACGGCGGCCTTTCTCAATAGCAAGGCTATGATCACTGAGTCTGTACATAGTCAAAGCTTTCCTTAAGTTTGGGTCAGTCACAGTGGTCAGGTATTCTGCCACTGTGTATTCTCTGTTAAGGGCCAAATAGTATAATAATAATTCTAGTTTGCTCAGTTTTTTTATTAATTCTTTTCAATGTGTCAAGTAATTATCTTTTTGTTGGGTCTAATTGTGTTGCTGTCCTGGTTCTCTGTGGGGTCTGGTTGTGTTTGTGAACAAAGCCCCAGGACCAGCTTGTTTAGGAGACTCTTCTCCAGGTTCATCTCTCTGTAAGTGATGGCTTTGTTATGGAAGGTTTGGGAATCGCTTCCTTTTAGGTGGTTGTAGAATTTAACGTCTCTTTTCTGGATTTTGATAATTAGCGTGTATCTGCCTAATTCTGCTCTGCATGCATTATTTGGTGTTTTTCGTTTTACACAGAGGATATTTTTGCAGAATTCTGCATGCAGAGTCTCAGTTTGGTGTTTGTCCCATTTGGTGAATTCTTGGTTGGTGAGCGGAACCCCAGACCTCACTACCATAAAGGGCAATGGGTTCTATAACTGATTCAAGTATTTTTAGCCAGATCCTAATTGGTATGTCTATCTCTCTCTTGTTGAGGATGAAAATACTGTCTTAGACTAATTAGCAGTTTGGTGAAGATTGCAGTGGCTGTGTAATTGGTTTGATGCTCACATGATATTGGAAAGCATGCTAACATGATAAAAACCAAGATAGCGCTGCAGTGGATAGCAGCCATTTTACGGGCCCATGACCAATTCTGCTATTTTGTGTGTTTTTTCACGCTGATCTTAACGTTTTGGTACATAATGTCTCAGCCATAATTTCCTATGACCGAAAACAGATTCTGGAGATCAGAACAGCAATCACTAACAATTGATGACAATTTCTACTTCAACAAGTCAGCAACTCTGGATGTTTCGCTTCCTCCGGACCAGGCCCTAATCCCCAGGACTTCCTCCGGACCAGGCCCTAATCCCCAGGACTTCCTCCGGACCAGGCCCTAATCCCCAGGACTTCCTCCGGACCAGGCCCTAATCCCCAGGACTTCCTCCGGACCAGGCCCTAATCCCCAGGACTTCCTCCGGACCAGGCCCTAATCCCCAGGACTTCCTCCGGACCAGGCCCTAATCCCCAGGACTCGAAAGAGGATGTACCGGTGCAAAAGAGGCAGACGAACCGGCATCCTGAGTCACTAGAGAATAAACTGGATGATCTCCGTTCCAGACTATCCTAGAAACGGGACCTGAAGAACTGGAATATTCTATGTTTCACCGAGTCGGACATTGGTAATATACTTTACATCTTGCTGGCTTTTCCATGAATCGTCAAGAACGGTCGGCAACCTCTGGTAAGATGGGGGGAGGGGTGTGTCTCTAACAAAATGGGGGGAGGGGTGTGTCTCTAACAAGATAGGGGGAGGGGTGTGTCTCTAACAAGATGGGGGGAGGGGTGTGTCTCTAACAAGATGGGGGGAGGGGTGTGTCTCTAACAAGATGGGGGGAGGGGTGTGTCTCTAACAAGATGGGGGGAGGGGTGTGTCTCTAACAAGATGGGGGGAGGGGTGTGTCTCTAACAAGATGGGGGGAGGGGTGTGTCTCTAACAAGATGGGGGGAGGGGTGTGTCTCTAACAAGATGGGGGGAGGGGTGTGTCTCTAACAAGATGGGGGGAGGGGTGTGTCTCTAACAAGATGGGGGGAGGGGTGTGTCTCTAACAAGATGGGGGGAGGGGTGTGTCTCTAACAAGATGGGGGGAGGGGTGTGTCTCTAACAAGATGGGGGGAGGGGTCAATACCTCATGATAAGCTGCAGACCATACTATATAGAATACTTCATGATAAGCTGCAGACCATACTATATAGAATACTTCATGATAAGCTGCAGACCATACTATATAGAATACCTCATGATAAGCTGCAGACCATACTATATAGAATACTTCATGATAAACTGCAGACCATACTATATAGAATACCTCATGATAAGCTGCAGAGCTGATCGTGGACTACAGGAAAAGGAGGGCCGAACACGCCCCCCCATTCACGTTGACAGTGGATCGGGTTGAGAGCTGTTTCTCGGTGTGCACATCACTAAGGAATTAATATGGTCCACACACACCAACACCGTCGTGAAGAGTTAATATGGTCCACACACACCAACACCGAGGTTGATAAAGTTCTGAACATCCTCACTAAGACAGCTGCACCATCGAGAGCATCTTGACTGGCTACATCACCGCTTGGTATGACAACTTCTTGGCATCCGACCGCAAGGTGCTACAGAGGGTAATGCATACGGCCCAGTACATCACTGAGGCCGTTTCCTGCCATCCAGGACCTCTATTCCAGGCGGTATAGATTGTCAAAGACACCAGCCACCCCAGTCATAGACTGTTCTCTCTGCTACCGCACGGCAAGAGGTACAGACGCACCAAATCTGGAACCAACAGGACCTTAAACAGCTTCTACCCCCAAGCCATAAAACTGCTAAATAGTTAGTCTGGGTAGTTATTTGGTTAACTATTTAACTATCTGCATTGACCCTTTTTGAACTCACTTTTTTTACTCATCACATATACTGTTTAGTATCTATCCTGTTGCCTAGCCACTTCATCCATACGTATATGTACATATCTACCTCAGGTACCTTGCCCCTGCACATCGACTTGTTACTGGTACCCATGAAAAAAACAACAACATAGAAATCAGAATGTTACAGATTAAAATAACGTACTAAACAATATGTGTTATTAAATATACTAACTGTAAGCTTCTGCTGCTCTACTCTACAACTGTGCAGATTCTAGTTTCCACCTTCATCCTTTGCCTAAACTACCGTTCAAAAGTTTGGGTTCAATTAGAAATGTTCTTGTTTTTGAAAGAAAAGCACATTTTTGTCCATTAAAATAACATCAAATTGATCAGAAATACAGTGTAGACATTGTTAATGTTGTAAATGACTATTGTAGCTGGAAACGGCTTATGGAATATCTATTGTTGGGAAGAGTCTGTAAGTAAGCATTTCACTGTTTGTCTAAACCCGTTGTTTACAAAGATGATCCTCTTTCCTCTCCTCTCCTTTTCACCTCTCCTCTCCTCTCATTTAATCTCCTCCTCCCCTCCTCCTCCCCTCCCCTCCCCTCCCCTCCTCTCCCCTCCCCTCCTCTCCTCTCCCCTCCCCTCCTCTCCTCTCGTCCTCTAGATGAGTTGCTTCAGGAGCAGAAGGCAGACATGGACCAGTTCCTTTCATCTATCTCAGAGTCTCAGCCGGACGTGACGGTGTCATCAGAGGAGAGTGTGGAGCTTCCTGTCTCTGAGGGGAAACCCTACCGCCCCTTCCAGGTCACCTCCCTGGGGTCGCGACCTGAACCAGAGGGTGAGACCCAGACCCACATTCCTATTTCATACCCTATATCCCTGTCAACCAAGTGTGCGCTTGCTCATTTCCCCCTCAGAGCTGGGCTGTATTGTGGACAGCTAAAGCCGGTCTTACCTTCAGTACCAGTCGAAAGTTTGGACACACCTAGTCATTCAAGGGTTTTTCTTTATTTTTTACTATTTTCTACATTGTAGAATAATAATGAAGACATAAAAACTATGGAATAACACATATGTAATCAAAAAAGTGTTAAACAAATCAAAATATATTTTATATTTGAGATTCTTCAAAGTAGCCACCCTTTGCCTAGATGACAGCTTTGCACACTCTTGGTATTCTCTCAACCAGCTTCATGAGGTAGTCACCTGGAATGCATTTCAATTAACAAGTGTGCCTTGTTAAAAGTTAATTTGAACGTTTCTTCAAGTGCAGTCAAGCGCTATGATGAAACTGGCTCTCATGAGGTCTGCCACAGGAAAACAAGACCCAGTTCTCAGCTCTGCTAACATAATTGCAAAAGCATTTTATAATGATCAATTAGCCATTTAAAATGATAAACTTGGATTAGCTAACACAGCGTGACATTGGAATACAGGAGTGATGGTTGCTGATAATGGGCCTCTGTTCACTTATGTAGATATTCCATAAAAAATCAGCCGTTTCCAGCTACAATAGTCATTTACAACATTAACCATGTCTACACTGTATTTCTGATCAATTTGATGTTATTTTATTGGACAAAAAATTAGCTTTTCTTTCAAAAACAAGGACATTTCTAAGTGACCCCAAACTTTTGATCGGTAGTGTACCTCTGTTGCAGAGGATAAGTTCATTAGAGTTACCAGCCTCAGATTGCAGCCCAAATAAATGCTTCAGTTCAAGTAACAGACTCATCTCAACATCAACTGTTCAGAGGAGACTGTGTCAATCAGGCCTTCATGGTCGAATTGCTGCAAAGAAACCACTACTAAAGGACACCAATAAGAAGAAGAGACTTGCTTGGGTCAAGAAACACGACCAATGGACATTAGACCGGTGGAAATCTGTCCTTTGGTCTGATGAGTCCAAATTTGAGATTTTTGGTTCCAACCGCTGGGTCTTTGTAAGACGCAGAGTAAGTGAATGGATGATCTCCGCATGTGTGGTTCCCACCATGAAGCATGGAGGAGGAGGTGTGATGGTGTGATGGTGCTTTGCTGGTGACACTGTCTGTGATTTATTTAGAATTCAAGGCACACTTAACCAGCATGGCTACTACAGCATTCTGCAGCGTTACACCATCCATCTGGTTTGCGCTTAGTGGGACTATCATTTGTTTTTCAACAGGACAATGACCCAACACACCTCCAGGCTGTGTAAGAGCTATTTTACCAAGGAGAGTGATGGAGTGCTGCATCAGATGACCTGGCCTCCACAATCACCCAACCTCAACCTAATTGAGATGGTTTGGGATGAGTTGGACCACAGAGTGAAGGAAAAGCAGCCAACAAGTGCTCAGCATGTGGGAAAAGCTTTCCTCGTGAAGCTGGTTGAGAGAATGCCAAGAGTGTGCAAAGCTGTCATCAAAGCAAACAGTGGCTACAAAATCTAAAATATATTTTGATTTGTTTAACACTTTCTGGGTTACTATATGATTCTATATGTGTTATTTCATAGTTTTGATGTCTTCACTATTATTATACAATGTAGAAAATAGTCAAAATAAAGAAAAACCCTTGAATATGTAGGTGTGTTCAAACTGTCTACTGGTACTTTAAGTATGGAAGACAAAACAACAGTACTGCTGTCCCTCTTTAGAACCTTGATGTACACTAAGCTATCATTTAGAGTGACACTAATGTACTCTGTATGAGGAGGAGAGGAGAGGAGAGGAGAGGAGAGGAGAGGAGAGGAGAGGAGAGGAGAGGAGAGGAGAGGAGAGGAGAGGAGAGATAGTGTCTAAGACCTGAGCTTTTCTGTGGTGTTCTGGATGGGGAGCCGTGGGGTTGTCGTGGCTCTTATCTGAGCCAGCATGGCTCCCAGTCGCCCAGCCTTCAACACAATGCCATTGAAGTAAAGAGAAACTTACAAAGCCTCCGGCTCTGCTGCAGCTAGCGCTGGAGCAAAACACTTTGAAAATGAACAACCTCTCCTCTCCTTGCCAGTGCTATAGGGGCTCCCAAGTGGTGCAGTGGTCTAAGGCACTGCATCTCCGTGCTAGAGGCGTCACTACAGACCTTGGTTCGATTCCAGGCTGTATCACAATCCGGCCATGATTGAGAGTCCCATAAATGGGGGGGTGTGGGGGGGTTTGTGATTTAATATTCGTTTTTATTTCTATTAGTTTCTAGATTTTTATTTGAAAAATCTGTTTAGTTTGTCAGACTTGATTTACTAGTTTTTATTTTATTTCAGTTTGATAAAAATAATTCCATTTAGTTTTTATGTTTTTTAGTTTCAGTGTTAGTGACAGAAAGTAGCCTGTGCGTGGGAGTCCACAGTCTTGTAGGCCTATAGTTTTTTGGGGGGCATTTCACTTCTTGCCACTGGGGGGCAGTAATACATACATTGATGGGCCAGGACCATAGACTTGGATAGACATCTTTGTATCTGTGTCATGATGCCGTCTGTGAGAGCCATCTCCAATGGTGCTGCCCATGCTAACACAGACTTTTGTCCGCTAGAAGACTCCATGGACATTTTGGTTAGATTTAAATTATAAATCAATCCTAATGTGGATTTAAAGGATTAGTGCCTCGACTGGTACAATAAATATGGTGGAAGGAAACTCTCTTGCCCAACGTGTTTCCACCAATCCAACGTGTTTCCACCAATCCAACGTGTTTCCACCAATCCAACGTGTTTCCACCAATCCAACGTGTTTCCACCAATCCAACGTGTTTCCACCAATCCAACGTGTTTCCACCAATCCAACGTGTTTCCACCAATCCAACGTGTTTCCACCAATCCAACGTGTTTCCACCAATCCAACGTGTTTCCACCAATCCAACGTGTTTCCACCAATCCAACGTGTTTCCACCAATTCAACGTGTTTCCACCAATCCAACATGTTTCCACCAATCCAATGCTTTTTAACTGTAGTAGCAGATGTAAAAAGACTCTGCTACCTTTACATTCATCTGACAGAATCAATTAAGTCATGGCACATTTGACATGTTATGTTTATGCAATATTAAACGTGTATCGCTAATGCCCAGCGATAATGCCTTCAAATAGGGTTAATACAAACATAAGCAATGTAACATTTATTCACAAATCTAACACAGTTTCTCAGCCAGCTGTGTTTGTTTGTTTCTGTTCAACCAGAGAAGAAGAAGACAGTGTTCCAGAGAGGTGGTCGTTCAGTTTCTCAGACAGAATATTCTCTCCATGAATGCTTAGGATACAGGGGCAGAAACCAGATCCAGTTCCACAGGGCATAGCTTTGGATAAACAGCCATGCTTGCCTGTCAGAACTGGAGAGGTGACTCTGTAAACGTTCCCCCCTTTACCTCTTCCAGGTTTTTACACAGGGCACACAGGGCAATTAATGCCCTGCCAGGTTGACCCTTCGGCTAGACAGCAACAGCAACGTCAGAAACAATCTTCGATGCGAGGAAGCTATATTTCTGAAGCACTGGTCGAGATGCTTGCTGGATTCATCATGCTGGCATCTTCCTGGGGTCCTGCTGCTCCACGGCTGTACTCTCTGATTTGCTGAAGTACAAAAGACTCTGCTTCCCTCATCAGTGGCTCCATCTCTGTTGAGTGAAGTGCCAGAGACACGCTTGGGTCCATCAGGCAAGCTGCTGTAGGGGTTAGGTCGAGCCAGAGACACGCTTGGGTCCATCAGGCAAGCTGCTGTAGGGGTTAGGTCGAAGTTGGCTGCCAGAGGAGTCAGTATGCATGCGAACTTCTCACACAGTGACTTCAGGTGGTTGTGTGCCAACTGTTTTGCAACAGTAGTTGACTGCAAGTGTGCCTCAAGGTTGGGAAGGCACACCAACACATCAGATAACGACTGGCTGTCAGTTTGAAGTTGGTCGGTGTGGATTGCGAACAGCTACTTCTAGCTTGGCCCAATCATACTCCGTCCTCGCCCTCGGATTTCTTCCCTGTTAGCTAGTGATCGTGATGCTAGGCCTATTTGAAATATCACCATCTACTGGAAGCATTTATCAACCAGATTCAGAAGCTCAAACCCTATTAGGAAAAAAGCTTGAAAACCTCATTAGATTTTAGCCCAAAGTGTAGAATAAAAAAAAAAAAAATAGTTTGCAGTCAAAGATAATAGTTTCAGTGTAGTTAGTTTTTTAAATGTTTAAATGTGTTATATTTTATTTCAGTTTACTAAATAGTTTTACTATAAGAACCTGGTGGAAGTGTTTCTGGGAGCACTCCTCTTTTTAATATCTCTCTGTCTCTCTCTGTCTGTCTGTCTGTCTCGCTCTCTGTCTCGCTCTCTGTCTCGCTCTCTGTCTCGCTCTCTGTCTCGCTCTCTCTGTCTCGCTCTCTGTCTCGCTCTCTGTCTCGCTCTCTGTCTCGCTCTCTGTCTCGCTCTCTGTCTCGCTCTCTGTCTCGCTCTCTGTCTCGCTCTCTGTCTCGCTCTCTGTCTCGCTCTCTGCCTCGCTCTCTGCCTCGCTCTCTGCCTCGCTCTCTGCCTCGCTCTGTCTGTCTGTCTGTCTGTCTGTCTGTCTGTCTGTCTGTCTGTCTGTCTGTCTGTCTGTCTGTCTGTCTGTCTGTCTCTTTCTTTTTCTTTCTTTCTCTCTCTTTTTCTCTCTCTTTCTTTCTTTCTTTCTCTCTCTTTCTTTCTTTCTTTCTTTCTCTCTCTCTTTCTTTCTTTCTTTCTCTCTCTTTCTTTCTTTCTTTCTTTCTCTCTCTCTCTCTCTCTCTCTGTCTGTCTGTCTGTCTGTCTCTTTCTCTCTCTCTCTTCCTGTGTCTGTCTGTCTGTCTCTCCCTCTCTCTCTCTGAGATTAACTTGGGGAAGCTTCCCTGCAGGACTCCTTGGCTGCTCCATCGTTGAACACAGCTTGATAATCCTGCCGTTTCTCTTCTCACCTGGGTTTCTCTTTTTTCTCCCTCTCTTTCCATTTTTCCCTTTTTCTGTTGCTCATTCCCGTTGCCTAGGCGATCTATCAGACTCCCCACGTGCCTTCAAGAAAGGTTGGTGTCTCTGCTCTCACTCTTATTTTCTCTCTTCTTCCTGTGTTGAGATTCAGTCCCCTCTCTCTCATTTCTGCTTTTAATGATCCATTATCAATGATCCATCATCAATGATCCATTATCAATGATCCATTCAACTGTAATGATTACCCACAAGTGGTGGGGGGAATCAAGTGTCATATAAGAGTCTGTTCAAATGTAGTGCACTACTAGGGAATCAAATAGTGCACTACTAGGGAATCAAATAGTGCACTACTAGGGAATCAAATAGTGCACTACTAGGGAATCAAATAGTGCACTACTAGGGAATCAAATAGTGCACTACTAGGGAATCAAATAGTGCACTACTAGGGAATCAAATAGTGCACTACTAGGGAATCAAATAGTGCACTACTAGGGAATCAAATAGTGCACTACTAGGGAATCAAATAGTGCACTACTAGGGAATCAAATAGTGCACTACTAGGGAATAGGGCATCAATAGTGATGCAGACTGAGTGGAGCTGGCTCGTCCTGACATTGAGAGACTTTCCTGTACAATCTTATTTCTATGGACATTCCTCTCCACTGCTCCTCACTCTCTCTCTCCTCTCTCTCTCCCTCTCTCTCTCTCTCTCTCCCTCTCTCTCTCTCTCTCTCTCTCTCTCTCCCACACTCTCTCTCTCTCTCTCTCTCTCCCACACTCTCTCCTTCTCTCTCTCCCTCTCCCACACTCTCTCCCACACTCTCTCTCTCTCTCTCTCCCTCCCTCTCTCCCTCTCCCAAGCTGTCATCACATCCTCTCAGTCCATATGTCAAAGTTATTTTCTTAATTATTTCTCCCAGTCTGCTCCCTCCCTCCATTCCCATCTCCCTTCCTACATCTCTCCCATTCTCCTTCCCTGGCTCTCTGCTCTGTCTGGAACAGAGGGTTCCCCAGATCCCCAGACAGGAACAGAGACACAATTTCTCTACTATCAGCTGGAGGAAGAGGGGGAGAGAGGGGGGAGGGAGGGATATATCTTGCTCATGTTTACTGATTTGGGTATAACATGGTTATCTACGGTCACACACTGAACAGTGTTTGCACTCTAAATGACACCCTATTCCTAATATAGTGCACTACTTTAGACCAGAGCCGATAGGGCCCATATGGTCTAAAGTAGTGCACTGTATAGGGTATAGGGAATAGGGAGTAGGGTGTAGGGTGCAGCCATTTGAGACGGGCCCTAGATTACCTTGAATATTAACAGAAAAGGTCAAGACCAGGGCCTTCTGGTACAATACCTCCTGCTGTGTTGTGATGGCAACACTCCTGTTTCTGTCTGTCTGTCTGTCTGTCTGTCTGTCTGTCTCTGTTCTCATTGTTTGTGACTATTAGTCTAGTGTGTATTGTACGCTAACAGAGACTGACAGTTACCTGTGGCGCTGATGTTTAGGCCGAGGTATGTATAGTTTTTTGTGTTCTCTAGAGCAACGGTGTCTAGATGGAATTTGTATTTGTGGTCCTGGAAACTGGATCTGTTTTGGAACACCATTATTCTTGTCTTACTGATATTTACTGTCAGGGCCCAGGTCTGGCAGAATCTGTGCAGAAGATCTAGGTGCTGCTGTAGACCCTCCTTGGTTGGTGACAGAAGCACCAGATCATCAGCAAACAGTAGACATTTGACTTCAGATTCTAGTAGGGTGAGGCCGGGAGATGCAGACTGTTCTAGTGCCCTCGCCAATTCATTGATATATTCTGTATGTTGAAGAGGGTGGGGCTTAAACTGCATCCCTGTCTCACCCCACGGCCCTGTGGAAAGAAATGTGTGTGTTTTTTGCCAATTTTAACAGCACACTTGTTGTTTGCGTAAATGGATTTTATTTTCCCAGAAGTGGTTAGAGTCTATGGATTCTTCAATTACATTGCTCTGTTCAAGTAGACTGTGATTTTGCTGTGATCTGATAGGGTGTCAGTGGACTGACTGTGAACGCTCTGAGAGACTCTGTGATCTGATAGGGGTGTCAGTGGACTGACTGTGAACGCTCTGAGAGACTCTGGGTTGAGGCAATTTCTCGCATGGAATAGCCTTAATTTCTCCGAACAAGAATAGACTGACGAGTTTCAGAAGAAAGTTCTTTGTTTCTGGCCATTTTGAGCCTGTAATCGAACCCACAAATGCTGATGCTTCAGATACTCAACTAGTCTAAAGAAGGCCATGTTTTTTCATCTCTCTCTCTCTCTCTCTTTATAAATATTTTCAAAGGGACAACAGTAACAGCATTAATCAAGGGTCAAAATAACCATACATTGAACAATAACTATAAGCATAGAGGACATGTGCAGGTTGGTTGGTCTGTCAGTCTGTCCCTCATCTTATACATTTACATTTTACTCATTTAGCAGACGCTCTGATCCAGAGACACTTCCAGTTAGTTAGTGCAGACATGTTCATACTTATTTCATACTGGTCCCCCGTGGGAATTGAACCCACAACCCTGGCATTGCAAGCGCCATGCTCTACCATCTGAACTACACGGGAGGCTCAGTCAATGTAGTGTTCTGCCAACCCACAGCTCTCTGTTCCTCCCCCAACAGGACAGGTAGCCTCTCCTCATCAGAGACGTCTTATAGCAGGCAGCAATGTAGTGTTCTGCCAACCCACAGCTCTCTGTTCCTCCCCCAACAGGACAGGTAGCCTCTCCTCATCAGAGACGTCTTATAGCAGGCAGCAATGTAGTGTTCTGCCAACCCACAGCTCTCTGTTCCTCCCCCAACAGGACAGGTAGCCTCTCCTCATCAGAGACGTCTTATAGCAGGCAGCAATGTAGTGTTCTGCCAACCCACAGCTCTCTGTTCCTCCCCCAACAGGACAGGTAGCCTCTCCTCATCAGAGACGTCTTATAGCAGGCAGCAATGTAGTGTTCTGCCAACCCACAGCTCTCTGTTCCTCCCCCAACAGGACAGGTAGCCTCTCCTCATCAGAGACGTCTTTCAAACCTTGAATAAGGGTTTAACATTTGGGGAAATGACATGCTCTAATTGTTTTATATTTTTTACATTTAGTCAGGAAATGCAGCTCTGTCTCAGGTTCTGCTGTTCTTCAGTGGTTGCACAGCCTTTCCTCTACAGGGAGCCAATGGCAAGGCTGTTCTCACTGAGACAAGGCTGTGCTCTCTCTGTCTTCAACTCTTTCTCTCTGGGTCTTCACCTCTCTCTCTCTCTCTCTCTCTCTCTCTCTCTCTCTCTCTCTCTCTCTCACTCTGTCTTCAGCGCTCTCTCTCTCTCGGTCTTCAGCTCTCTCTCTCTCTCGGTCTTCACCTCTCTCTCTCTCTCTCTCTCTCTCTCTCTCTCTCTCTCTCTCTCTCTCTCTCTCTCTCGGTTTTCACCTCTCTCTCTCTCTCTCTCTCTCTCTCTCTCTCACTCTGTCTTCAGCGCTCTCTCTCTCTCTCGGTCTTCAGCTTTCTCTCTCGGTCTTCACCTCTCTCTCTCTTTCTCTCTCTCTCGCTCTCGGTCTTCACCTCTCTCTCTCTCTCTCTCTCTCTCTCTCTCTCTCGGTCTTCACCTCTCTCTCTCTCTCTCTCTCTCTCTCGGTCTTCACCTCTCTCTCTCTCTCTCGGTCTTCACCTCTCTCTCTCTCTCTCTCGGTCTTCAGCTCTCTCTCTCTCTCGGTCTTCACCTCTCTCTCTCTCTCTCTCTCTCTCCCTCTCTGTTATTTTATTCATGGTGTATCTTCTGTGTGTGTATTAATAGATAGTTTTTTTTAACCATATGGTCTGGTCCCTAGCTTCATAGCTTCATAGCTTCATAGCTTCATAGCTTCGTATTTGACTCTATGGTCCAGTTTGTGGCATCCAGTAGATTCTATAATACTGAACTGAGTTATGGAAGTTATTATTAATGAAGAAGGTCAAATGACACTGAGTTTAGAACATGAAGTTGACTAAGTTTCCTGAAAAACTTCTGAATGCCGGACTATGAGGAAGCCCTGGGGCTCTACACAGAGGATGGAGCAACTTATAGGAATGTGGTAATATTGCAAGAATTCGATTGGGACAATATCAGCAGTAAGTCCAGCTGGACTACACTGTCACACAACCCACTGTATCCCTCTCTTTTCTGTTCCTCCATAACTCCACTGCTGTCCTGTGATTAGCTGACCTCTAACCCCTGATTTCTATCTTCTATCCTGCCCCCTACAGGTTCAGGGATGTACGGCCAGGACGGGCTGATCGGAGCCGAGGAGAGGATCAACAACAACAACATGGTGAGAGATCTGTCTGGCCATGCGTCCGTCTGTCTTGCTGGCTTTCTGTCTGTGCATCTGTCTGTCTGTCTGTCTGTCTGTCCGTCTGTCCGTCTGTCTGTCACAGCTATAGAGCGCTTGTATACAGTATAACTTCAATGGTAACAGCGCAGAGTAGACTGCTGATCAATAACCAATGATGGTGGACAGTGTCTGAGATCCCCTCTTCTCAACTAATGTCCTCCTCCCCCTTAAATACAGCGCCTTCAGAAAGTCTTCACACCCCTTGACTTTTTCCACATGTTGTTGTGTTACAGCCTGAATTTAAAATAGATTACATTTAGATGTTGTGTCGCTGATCTACATACAATACCTCATAATGGCAACATGGAATTATGTTTTTAGGAATGTTTACAAATTAATAAAAGCTGAAATGTCTTGAGTCAATAAGTATTCAACCCCTTTGTTATGGCAAGCCTAAATACTTTCAGGAGTAAAAATGTGTTTACCAAGTCACATGATAACTTGCATGGACTAATAAATTGCTGAGTTTTTCAGGATAAAAAAATGAAGGGAAGAGCGCTAAGCACAGGCAACATCCTAGAGGAAGACCTGGTTCAGTCTGCTTTACTCCAGACACTGGGAGATGAATTCACCTTTCAGCAGGACAATAACTTACAGCACAAGAATCTACACTGGAGTTTATTACCAACAACACACTGAATGTTCCTGAGTGGCCGAGTTACAGTTTCTGACTTAAATCTGCTTTAAAATATATGGCAAGACCTAGCAATGGTCAACAACCAATTTGACAGAGTTTGTAGAATTTTGAAAATAATAATGGGCAAATGTTGCACAATCCAGGTGTGGAGAGCTCTTGGAGAATTACCCAGAAACACTCACAGCTGTAATCACTGCCACATTTTAGGATTATTTTTCCACATACAGGATTTTTTGTTTAGATCGTTGACAACAAAATGACAATCAAATCCATTTTAATCCCACTTTGTAAAACAACAACGATCTGGAAAAAGTCAAGGGCTGTGAAGACTTTCTGAAATGACCCTAAAACTGAAAATGATGCCGTAGTTACAGCTGAAATGACTATGATGCCATAGTTACAGCTGAAATGACTATGATGCCATAGTTACAGCTGAAATGACTATGATGCCATAGTTACAGCTGAAATGACTATGATGCCATAGTTACAGCTGAAATGACTATGATGCCATAGTTACAGCTGAAATGACTATGATGCCATAGTTACAGCTGAAATGACTATGATGCCATAGTTACAGCAGCGAGCAGTGCTGCTCTTAGCAGTAGAATCTCCCCAACCCTCAGATCACCACTACCCCAACCCCCCCAAACCCTCAGATCACCACTACCCCAACCCCCCCAAACCCTCAGATCACCACTACCCCAACCCCCCCAAACCCTCAGATCACCACTACCCCAACCCCCCCAAATCCTCAGATCACCACTACCCCAACCCCCCCAAACCCTCAGATCACCACTACCCCAACCCCCCCCAAACCCTCAGATCACCACTAAAACAGAGAGGATATAGTCCTTGGATCACCACTAAAACAGAGGATATAGTCCATGGATCACCACTAAAACAGAGAGGATATAGTCCATGGATCACCACTAAAACAGAGAGGATATAGTCCATGGATCACCACTAAAACAGAGAGGATATAGTCCATGGATCACCACTAAAACAGAGGATATAGTCCATGGATCACCACTAAAACAGAGAGGATATAGTCCATGGATCACCACTAAAACAGAGAGGATATAGTCCATGGATCACCACTAAAACAGAGAGGATATAGTCCATGGATCACCACTAAAACAGAGAGGATATAGTCCATGTATTTCACAGTAGCCATCTTCTGCATGCTCGTATTTACCAGAAGCACCCCGTCTCCTCCTTCCTCTTGGATCCTGAAGTTGAATGTTTGTCTTGTGTTGAGCATGCAGATCCAAGGCCAAGCGTATAACTGTGTTTGTCTAATGCAGTTGTGCTTTTTTAGATGTTTGTTACGCATGACAGTATTATTGTTTTTGTACATGTGGAGTCCAAACACAGAACAGAGTTAAAACATTACATTTATATGTTATTACATTAAACTATAAATGGCTGTTTATCTGTAGCAGGGGCCTAAACATGTGTTCTAAAGATGACCTCTAGTATCCATTGACAACCTTAAACATGTCTTATTTTATTTGTATTTATTTATTTAAGTCCGTTAAGAACAAATTCTTATTTACAATGATGGCCTACCCCGGCCTCCCCAAACCCGGACCACGCTGTAAAGAGAACTTCTAGGTATCCATTGACAACCCTAAAGCCTCTGATCTTTACAGACTGAACACACACAACCAAGCTGTGTTCGAATACTCACACTAACCGTATTATTTGTGACGTAAATTGAGTAGGCCTATGTAGTATGCTTATTGGTCATACTAAATGGAAGAAAAAAAATAGTATGGATAGAGTTAGTATGCCAAATGTTCCTTGATGTCGTACTACATTCTCCAAAATAGGAAGTATACATTATGGCTGCTGTCCAAACACTTAAAAGACACCGTCGCCATCTTGGCGGGCGGTCCAAATGATTAGCCAAGCAAGGGAAGTTTGCAACGTAAGCCCCTCAGTCATCGTTTTTAGTAGAGTTTGCGAGTGTACAATTATGTTCAGTTCGGGACTGGACCGCCCCATAATTAAATTCGCGACGATTGTACATCCGCTAAGAAAAGTCAGCCGAAACTTAAAACCTTAATGTCAATATGGAGAAGTCAACATACAAGTGTAAGTAAAAACTAATGTAAATAAGTTCTAAATTGTGCTATTAATCCACAAACATGTCTTGTAAAAGTAATTATGTTTTTGTTTGGTTCGTTTTTTGAAACTTTTGAAATAAAATATTTTTCTTCTTCAGAAGTTCAAGCTATGCAGGCTAATGTTAGTTAGCTAATTAATTTGCTAGATGTCATACAGTAGGTGTATATTAATAATGATATAGTTATATATAAATATGTCATCATAATTGACTGTAGAGCAGATAAAACACACGGAGGCTGAAAACACAATCATCGCGGGATGAAGGAGTGATGAATTTCCAGGCCAGGGCGGTCCATTTAAAATCATTCCTTCCTCCCTCACCCCTTGCCCTGCAAGTGTACACTCGTCAGAAGTCATGATACGTCATCAGAAGTGTCCACTTAATTTGAGGGCTGAGGGGAGAGGATGTGTTTGGACTGCAGCCTCTGTGTACACTACTTCCGGGGGTCCTGGAAGATGGCGACAAGTGCAGTCGCATTTTGATCATGTCCGTCTAATTTCAACTGTATCCCTCTCAAACTGTTCCAGAAGTTGTGAAAAACGGTTAGAAAATTGAACTTTTATAACATGAATATGGCGCAAGAAAAGGAGAGAAAATGAAAAATAGGCCAAGAAAATAAAACAAGCTAGTGTTGAACATAATTACTGAACTACGGGGACGTGACTCATCTGAGGACCAAATGGTTGCTGATGATGGTGAAAGGTTCTCGACTGACTACGAAAATACCCCAGTGAACAGCCCAAAGTTCAGTCCCTCACACGAGATGAAGCGAAGGGATCTATCCCTTCATGATATGCAAGAGAACTTCATTCAGTCGGTTACGGCCAAAATAAGTGAAAGAGCTGACCAACTGGAAGATATGGTGAAGGAGAACACATCATGAATCAATGAAGTATACCCCTGCAGTAACACTCCAATGGGAATCTGTATTTGATGTGAAATGGCAGAATGCTTGGATTAATCCACAGACATTCTTGATCACTAATAAAGTGAGAGGTGTCTTACAATATTCTTCACAGATGTTATCCCTGTAATAATCTCATCTCTAAGTATATCATTAATGTAAAAAGTGAATGGGGTTTCTGTGAATTGGAAAATGAGACTTTGGAGCATTTATTCTGAGTGTTCATATAGCACATTTTTTAGAAACAAACATGAAAATATATATATTAGTGATAAGATATGTGTGCCTATGAACATTACTAAACATGAACATAGTGATTACCAATTTACTGATTTTATTAGGGACATTTTTTTATTCATAAGATGAAATTCATGGGGGGAAAAAGCCTCTTCAATATCTTCCTATCTGATTTGGAACATAATATAACATCCCCGAAAGATAAAGAACAAATTATCAAAGAAATCTTTACAATGTGTGTCTCGATGTAACCTAATTGTAACATAAGGCAATATATTTACATTTGATTTATTTTCATGTTTTTATTTCTCTTATGTATTTTTTATTTTATTTTTTTATCTTTCAATTGTTAATCTTTTTAGTTGATTATTGGTATCTGGTTATCCGTATTCCTTGTACTGTGTTCTGTACAATGTGTTATTCAAGAAATAAGAATGAAAAGAGATATAGAAGTGTACACTAGTACACTACTTCTGCACTTTTAGGGACCATCATTCAATTCTTCAGGAAATGGGCGTGGCTTCACAACGTTTTCTGATTTGAAGAAAATGGCGGAAAATATGCAGCCGACGAGAGCGAATACAAATCCATTGCTTTAACTAATTATGATAAATGTTAATTAAGTAATGACTTTTCAAATAAGTTACACGTTATATCTGCTATCAAACTAACTACCCAACGTTTATTGACTAACCAGCTCTGCTAGGGCGAGTAACATGATCAGAGTGAGGTGTCTGGAAGTCATGTTAGGAAGCCAACGTTAGCCAGTTAGCTCGGGTGTTTGACATCCGTTTAATCTCAGATCAACCCTACTCCTCGGCCAGAGAGTCCAGAAAGGACAATCTGACAACGCTCTGGGTTTACGAACACTCAATAGCGCACTCTGGAACTCCAGATTGAATTCACAAACACACCCGAAATCGTCAAATGTTTAGCTAGTCATGTGTTGTGCTAACTAGCTAGCAAGAGGTTGCATAGCAACAGCATCAACTTCCGGTAGTACGCTCAACTGAAACGATGCCGTTCATTTACACTATACTAAAATTAACTAATAGTATGTAGTGTATATACTCATTAAGTATGTAATATACAGTATGTTAGTATGGGTATTCAAACACAGCTCAACTTTTAATCCACTCAAAATGGTATAGTATGTAAATTAGTATACAGTATATTAGTATGGGTATTCAAACAGCTCCACTCTGTGCTCCTCTACCAACAGACACGCACTATGGTAGATTAGATAGACACACACACAATACTCCTTATTACACACACACACACACAATACTCCTTATTACACACACACACACACACAAAATACTCCTTATTACACACACACACAATACTCCATATTACACACACACACCCAATACTCCATATTACACACACACACACACAATACTCCATATTACACACACACAATACTCCATATTACACACACACACAATACTCCATATTACACACACACACAATACTCCATATTACACACACACAATACTCCATATTACACACACACACAATACTCCATATTACACACACACACACACAATACTCCATATTACACACACACACACAATACTCCATATTACACACACACACAATACTCCATATTACACACAAACACAATACTCCATATTACACACACACACAATACTCCATATTACACACCTACACACACAATACTCCATATTACACACACACAATACTCCAAATTACACACACACAATACTCCAAATTACACACACACACAATACTCCAAATTACACACACAATACTCCATATTACACACACACACACACACAATACTCCATATTACACATACACACAATACTCCATATT
Source organism: Thymallus thymallus (assembly GCA_023634145.1). Lineage (NCBI taxonomy): Eukaryota > Metazoa > Chordata > Actinopteri > Salmoniformes > Salmonidae > Thymallus > Thymallus thymallus. The sequence continues at coordinate 33,184,539 of CM042379.1, read as the reverse complement.
ACACACACACACACACAATACTCCATATTACACACACACACACACAATACTCCATATTACACACACACACACACAATACTCCATATTACACACACACACACACAATACTCCATATTACACACACACACACACAATACTCCATATTACACACACACACACAATACTCCATATTACACACACACACACACACAATACTCCATATTACACACACACACACACACAATACTCCATATTACACACACACACACACAATACTCCATATTACACACACACAATACTCCATATTACACACACACACACAATACTCCATATTACACACACACACACAATACTCCATATTACACACACACACACAATACTCCATATTACACACACACACACAATACTCCATATTACACACACACACACACAATACTCCATATTACACACACACACACAATACTCCATATTACACACACACACACACAATACTCCATATTACACACACACACACACAATACTCCATATTACACACACACAATACTCCATATTACACACACACACACACAATACTCCATATTACACACACACACACACACACACACAATACTCCATATTACACACACACACACAATACTCCATATTACACACACACACACAATACTCCATATTACACACACACACACAATACTCCATATTACACACACACAATACTCCATATTACACACACACACACACAATACTCCAAATTACACACACACACAATACTCCATATTACACACACACTACTCCATATTACACACACACACACACAATACTCCATATTACACACACACACACACACACAATACTCCAAATTACACACACAATACTCCAAATTACACACACACACACACACACAATACTCCAAATTACACACACACACACACACACACACAATACTCCAAATTACACACACACACACACACACAATACTCCATATTACACACACACAATACTCCATATTACACACACACAATACTCCATATTACACACACAATACTCCATATTACACACACACAATACTCCATATTACACACACACAATACTCCAAATTACACACACACACACAATACTCCAAATTACACACACACACACAATACTCCAAATTACACACACAATACTCCAAATTATACACACACACACAATACTCCAAATTACACACACACACACACAATACTCCATATTACACACACACACAATACTCCATATTACACACACACACAATACTCCAAATTACACACACACACACAATACTCCAAATTACACACACAATACTCCAAATTACACACACACACAATACTCCATATTACACACACACACACACATACAATACTCCAAATGACACACACACAATACTCCATATTACACACACACACACAATGCTCCATATTACACACACACACACACACACACACACAATACTCCATATTACACACACACACACAATACTCCATATTACACTCACACACACAATACTCTGTATCACGTACACACACACACAATACTCCATATCATACGCACAATATTAAACACACACACCCTGAGCCATGTCAGCAGTGTAACCTGGGCCCTGTGTGTGTGTGCTGTCAGCAGGTGATTGATGAGACTCTGGATGTAAAGGAAGTGATATACAGTGCTGAGAGAGTCAGCGTTATGCATGATGATGAGCTGGTGAGTACACCACACCACAGTGCCCCCATCTGGTTAACATGGGAAACTGCTGGTGAGTACACCACAGTGCCCCCATCTGGTTGACATGGGAAACTGCTGTTGAGTACACCACACCACGCCACAGTGCCCCCATCTGGTTAACATGGGGAACTGCTGTTGAGTACACCACGCCACAGTGCCCCCATCTGGTTGACATGGGAAACTGCTGGCAGGAGTGGGGAGGGAAATAGGGAAGGATGGGGGAAGGAAAGAGGGATAAATGGGGAAACCAAATAAATGAGTTCCTCTGTTTATTTATAGTGGGAGAAACACCCAGCTATACATCACCACCAGGTTTGACTCCCACCTTTATTGTACTGGGTCATTCTCCCATCCAGATTTATTTTCTGCATGGATGCATGTATGTAACTGTATGGGAATGTACACAGGTTCCACTGAATGTGTATGTATTCATCCACACAAAGAGTTGAGGTACCTCAGCGTCTGTGTGAGAGGGACCAGAGAGATCCTATGGCTGCCTGTAGACGCATCAAACTCAATGAGTTATTACCATCTCAGGGTAGTGCAGTTCATTAGATATAGTCACAATAAGGTAGATATAAATAGCATAGATTGTTCAAGAGAAAGATTGTTTTATATATCATGCATGTGTAATTTGTTCACTCTGTATTTGGTCTCATGTTTCATGTCTTATAGTGTATGTTCTTGTGTCTTTACACAAACTAACTCTCTCTCTCTGTCTCTCTCTCTCTGTCTCCCTCGCGCTCTCTCTCTCTTTCTCTCTCTCTCTCTGTTTCTGTCTCTCTCTCTCTTTCTCTCTCTCTCTCTAGGAATCCTACCGCCCTCTGGGTGAGGACTTCAGCTTCGGGAGCTCTGCTCTGATTGGTCTGCTGGTGATAGCGGTGGCCATAGCAACGGTGATAGTGATCAGCCTGGTTATTTTGAGGAAGAGGCAGTACGGAACCATCAGTCACGGCATCGTGGAGGTGAGCTACGACCACACACTCAACACACACACACACACACACACACACACACACAGTATGGAACCATCAGTCACGGCATCGTGGAGGTGAGCTACGACCACACACTCAACACACACACACACACACACACACACACACACACACACACACACACACACACACACAGTATGGAACCATCAGTCACGGCATCGTGGAGGTGAGCTACGACCACACACTCACACACACACACACACACACAGTATGGAACCATCAGTCACGGCATCATGGAGACGAACTCATTCACACAAACACAAGCCAATGCATATGGTGCGTAAACACACTCAACGCACACATCACTTGTAGCTCAATGGAATCTCTAAGTCTAAGGCCTCTGTACTCAGGCTGATAACCTGTTCTCTCTGATCAGGGCAAATACCTGGCCATATAGTTGTATTATAGAAGTGTTGATACCTTGTCTTTAAGCCCTGCCCAGTTCATCCCTGACCTCTCTCCCTGACCTCTCCTGTGATAGGTTGACCCCATGCTGACCCCAGAGGAGCGCCACCTCAGCAAGATGCAGAACCACGGCTATGAGAACCCCACCTACAAATACCTGGAACAGATGCAGATCTAGGGGTCGCTGTGGTACCAAGCAGAGAGGAGGGGGAACATACTACTGACCAATAACAAACATACTCTCCTCAAAATCATTTGCATAATTACATCAGATTACAATACATATACTGGGTTTGTTTCAAACCAATCCTTGAAAATAATGCTACTTCTACTACTATTGTATTATACAGCTCCCTTTGGATATTTTGGGTTTCTTTTAAAAGGTGATGTACGTATCTCTACATTTTATATAATATGTGATTTAAAAAATGACTCTGTAATTAATTATTGCATACAGTTCTCTCGGATCATCAAGATGCATTACATGTATTCTGTTTTTATTTGTTGTTAAAACATGCAGGAAGGTAAACCAAGCAACGCATGGAGACTAAATGTATCTCACCATCATCAGACTACATAACAAGACACTAGCGTTTTGTTTCCCATCGTACCGTGTCCGTTACCTTCTGATGGTCTTCTCATAATAACAACGCTGTTTTCTTTTCAATAGAAGATTCTTTATTAAATGATGAAATAGTGAAACTACAAATGATGGAAAAAAGGAAACAAAATCATGAATTCAGTTACTTTCTGTTCTTTATGATTACAAACAAAATATATATATAAAGTTTAAAATATATATAAAAAGTAGCTGTTTTTATTCCACCAGGGAAGAGGTTGAGAATGGGATGGTGGCTGGGTTGGGATGTTGTGGTGCAGACAGGCAGGCAGACAGACAGACAGACAGGCAGGCAGGTAGGCAGGTAGGCAGGCAGGCAGGCAGGAGTATAAACAGACAGAGGAGAGTGCACAGGCCCCCAGCTGATCTCAGACCAGACTTAACCTGCCCCATCTAAATGAACTGACTAGACCTGCCCTTATTAGGTTATATCTTGGCTCCTGATATATGTTCTCTGTCCAGAGTCCATGTTTTGCACAAGCAATGTTTTTAAAAAAAATAAGTAGAAATTAATCTGAGAACCATTATAGATATGGTATATATATCATATGAACCACTGCTGGCTTTGCTGACCCAAAAACACACAACAGTTTGAATAGTATTTCTCAAATCAACCCCAACACACTGACTGGGGGCTTGTGACAGACAGACCAATGGAGAGACAGACAGACCGATAGAGAGACAGACAGATGGAGGGAGAGACAGACAGATGAGATGGACAGAGCTAGAGAGAGAGACGAGATGGACAGAGATAGACAGACAGACAGACAGACATACCGATGGGATGGACAGAGAGGATGGATAACTTAATCATAGAATCATGTTTCTTTTAACTGTCTCTGTATAGTTGGTGTTGCAGTCATGGCTTCTCTTGGAGGATTATCTGTGGTGTGCTTTGTTCTTATATGAAAATGATATCTATTTTGAAGTTGTTATTATTTTCTATTTTACTCCTCCTGTGACAGTTCCTCCGTATGTGTCTGTCTCACTATGCACTAAAGGCTATCATCCTGTAACTACCTGCTTGACTGTAGCGATGGGGACTAATATTATATGCATATTAGGGATCAAACAAATTGATTGATGAATTGATTGACACCAATATAAACAAACAGATGATGGTTACAGGGGAGAGCACATCAATAAACCCACTACTTCCATCAGGTGCTTCCTGTCTCTTTATTGGGGTTCTATTATCTAGCTATTATCCACCTGCATGTATTTCCATGCATTAGCTGATGTAGCATGAAAACGTGTTTAGAAAAGAGCTATTTATTCATAGCCCATCACTACAAACAACATTTCCACTCGCTGATATACCTTGATTCATTATAGTCACTCATCCGCGGGAAATTCCACGAAGAGACTCTGTAACAGTAACCTGTGGCTCATACTGTAGGACTAGCTGAGCGTGACTCATCTTCCTATCACACAAAAACATTTCAACATCGAAACCGAATCAATAAATCAATCATTGGATATAGGCTCCATTCTACATCTACGAGAGATTAAAATATAATTGATAAAGCCGTGTTTATCAGCCTACCCTTATCTCAAATAGAAACAAAAAGACATTTTCTCCATAACGTCCCAAAAAGCCCTATCGCCATCTGTCGGTGTTGGGTCTATCGCCATCTGTCGGTGTTGGGTCTATCGCCATCTGTCGGTGTTGGGTCTATCGCCATCTGTCGGTGTTGGGTCTATCGCCATCTATTAGGAGATGGTCCCCTGAGGCGAATGAGGCCCTACAGGACTGTTTTGAAACAGCAGACTGGGATGTGCTCTGTGAGGCTCATGGGGAGGACATCGATGGACTCACTGACTGCATAACAGACTATATTAATTTTTGTGTAGACAACACTGTACCCACCAGGAAGGTACGCTGTTTCCCAAACAATAAACCCTGGGTCACCAGCGACCTGAAGGCCCTGCTGAATGAGAAGAAGAGGGCCTTCAAGGAGAAGGACAAGGACAAATTGAAATGCGTCCAGAGGGAGCTGAAGTTGCGGATTGCTGAGGGGAAGAGAGTGTATAAGGAGAAGATGGAGGACAAGCTGAGGCAGAGCCAGGTGAGAGAGGTGTGGAAGGGTATGAGAAATATCACTGGCTTCAAAAAGTCAAACAGTGGGCAGACGGAGGGGACCCAGGACAGAGCCAATGAACTGAACCAATTTTTTAACAGGTTTGATACTGGCCCTGTCCACCTCCCCTCCAGCTCCCCAGACCACACACCCTCACGGCTATCCCACCCCCACTTTGCTCACAGCACCTCTGCTGAGACAATCAGTGACCCCACCTCCGCCCCTGCCCCCCCTGGACTGATCCTCAACACCCCCCTTCCCCCCACCTCCCCACCTGGGCTGGCTTTCACCACCAACCAAGTGAAGAGAGAGCTGGAGAGACTACACCAGTGGAAAGCGGCGGGCCCTGATGGCATCAGCCCAAGGGTGCTGAGGGTCTGTGCTGACCAACTGTGTGGAATACTCCAGCGTCTTTTCAACCTTAGCCTGAGCCTAGAAAGGGTCCCTGTGCTGTGGAAAACATCCTGCCTCGTCCCAGTGCCCAAGAAGGCACACCCCACTGTCCTGTGTCAGAACGGGCAGTTAGCAACACAGGGGCCCCCCAGGGTACGGTCCTGTCCCCCTTCCTGTTCACCCTCTACACCTCAGACTTCAGATATAACTCTGAAACATGCCACCTACAGAAGTTCTCGGATGACTCTGCTATTGTAGGGTGCATCAGGGGTGGGCAGGAGGAGGAGTACAGGAGCACAATCAGTGACTTTGCGTTGTGGTGTGAGCAGAACCACTTTCAGCTCAACATCAGCAAAACTAAGGAGATGGTGGTGGACTTCAGGAGAACCAAGGCACAACTGACTGCAGTCCCTATAAAGGGGATGGATGTGGAAATGGTTGAGTCATACAAGTTCCTGGGTGTCCATATGGACAACAGGCTGGAATGGGCTGGTAACACCGGGGCCCTGTACAAAAAGGGCCAGAGCCGACTCTACTTTCTGAGGAGGCTCAGGTCCTTCAACGTGTGCAGTAAACTACTGCATACCTTCTACCAGTCTGTGGTGGCCAGTGCCATCTTTTTTGCAGTGGTGTGCTGGGGAGCAAACATCAAAGCCGGTGATGCTTCTCGGGTAAATAAGCTGATCAGGAAGGCTAGCTCTGTCCTGGGGATGAGCCTTGACACTCTAGAGGAGGTGGCGGAGAGACGGATCCTGGCCAAACTGCTGGCCATCATGGACAACGTCACCCACCCTCTGCACGCTATGGTTATGACGCAGAGGAGCACTTTCAGTCACAGACTGATCCCACCACGGGGTGCCAGAGAGCGCTACAGGAGGTCCTTCCTGCCGGCGGCTATGAGACTATATAATGCCTCACCGGGGTGCCGTGCCGTCGGCAACATAGATCTGGAACTGTTGGGGTGCTAGGACCTAGTTTAACAATTATGCATCCATCCGTGAGTAACTCTGGTCCGTCAGCACTCATCCACTCAGGACCTATTTATTCATACAGGTCTGTATATACATACTCATGTACAGTTGTTATATTATATCACATGCAATATTGTAAGTAATTATTGGACGTAGGCATTCACTCAGGAATGCATATTAGTATCCTGCCAGTTGCACCTTTTCTCATTGCTTTTAGTATATCGAATGTGCAATAAGTGCAGTTGTCTGTAATTAAACCCTGCGCACCTAGGACTGTATTTTAAGGGAATTACTATTATTACCCCAAATGATATCATACACACATTTAGCTATTAAAGTATATCTTCCTGTCATTTACCTGTACAGTTTGTGTAAACATGCAAGTATTCACTTATCTGTAAATATAACTGTATACCTAACTGTACAGCTAATTTAACCATGCAAAATGTTCACTTACCTGTTCATTTACCCAGTCTGTCTATTAAGTAAACTATTATTACCCTCGCTCATATCATACTCATTTTTAGCTACTGAAGTATTTCTCTGCCATCGACCTGTATAGTATAGTTAACCATCCAACATCCACCAATGTATAGTGTACATATTCAGCCAACCACTCATACTATGCAATGTCCTTTTATAGCTTTTTTTTGCACTCCAGATATCTTGTATTTCTATACTTTTTCATACTGCCGCTCTATGTATCATGTACCGTGTATCTGTCTTTTGTGTACTTTCGTTGTGGCATTTTGCACCTGCCCTGTGTTTTGTTGTAGCTGCTTGACAATGAAAGTTCCCCCCCGGGGGATCAATAAAGTACCTATCTATCTATCTATCTATCTGTCGGTGTTGGGTCTATCGCCGCGTCAGAAACCTGTCGCACCTGTTGGGTTATACCTGTGACACATATTTAAAATCAACCTGTAAAAAACTAACAGAATAAAACAAACATTGTCAGGTTGTTCGATTTAATTGATCTAGATATTAGTTATTACGTGAAGTCAGGGTTTTATTCAGTGTATCTGGCGCTACGTGTTCTATAAACGGGTTTTAACGTCGCCTTAAAACGGGAAGTCACAGATGAGTATCGCTCAAACAGAGACACGCCCTGAAACCCGACGCTTCGGAGAACCTTTGTGCAGGTACTCGACAACAGGGGTGTAATAAAGTACAAACTGTTGTTTCTCAACTGAAACGACAGTTACTATTGGACATATTCAGGTAGGTCACTCACCGTTTAAGAAACGTTTTGCAACGCCTCAGATCTCCGCGATAGGGCCATTTGGGAACATTCTCGGAGGATACTACATTACTGAAAATGCGATTTTCTGCAAAGGAAATATTCTGATTTCATATTGATTGTATTGAAATAGGTTTCCTGAACTATCCTCTGTTCGGTTAATTTGTTTGTGGAGGCCGCAGGATTACATTGAAGACAGAAGGTGTACTTTACACTCCCTACCCTTGGAATTTACCTGAGGACTAGTTGGCCTACTGAAACCAGGAACAGACAGGCTTGTCGGGTCGCCAGCCACCATGGACTACATGGAGACAGGAATGAGATACACCCCCAATAAGGCCCCGGTATTATGACCGTTCATTCCTCTGGAGTTTATTTTTAATGTCTTTATGTCTGATACATATAAGTGTGTGTGTTGAAAATAGCTTGTTTGATTGGAGACCATAGTGCACCTGTAACTATTAAGATTCTATTGTGTTTGTCATTCATTTGTTAGATACTTTACCATTATAATCTATCAGGGCTTGATGTCTACAAAGCTGCTCTGTTTACTGATGCCTGATAAAACCAGCCTGATCCTTCATAGGCCTGATAAAGCCAGCCTGGTAAAACCAGCCTGATCATTAATTTGCTTTGTAGATTGGCGTTATGGCCTTGGTCTGCTTGTTACTAAAGAGATATCTGATAGGATATCCTATCGTCAGTTCCATCCACTGTTGTCTTCCAACCAATCACTACCAACATTGTTAATTGAAAATGAAACCAATTAAAGGTGAACTATTTTTTTTTGGGGGGGGGGCAGAGCTAGAGTGAGGGGGGCAGCAGAGCTAGAGTGAGGGGGGCAGCAGAGCTAGAGTGAGGGGGGCAGCAGAGCTAGAGTGAGGGGGGCAGCAGAGCTAGAGTGAGGGGGGCAGCAGAGCTAGAGTGAGGGGGGCAGCAGAGCTAGAGTGAGGGGGCAGCAGAGCTAGAGTGAGGGGGCAGCAGAGCTAGAGTGAGGGGGGCAGCAGAGCTAGAGTGAGGGGGGCAGCAGAGCTAGAGAGAGGGGGGCAGCAGAGCTAGAGTGAGGGGGGCAGCAGAGCTAGAGTGAGGGGGGCAGCAGAGCTAGAGTGAGGGGGGCAGCAGAGCTAGAGTGAGGGGGGCAGCAGAGCTAGAGTGAGGGGGGCAGCAGAGCTAGAGTGAGGGGGGCAGCAGAGCTAGAGTGAGGGGGGCAGTAGAGCTAGATTGAGGGGGGCAGCAGAGCTAGAGTGAGGGGGGGCAGCAGAGCTAGAGTGAGGGGGGCAGCAGAGCTAGAGTGAGGGGGGCGTCCAGCCTATACAATGATAAGGGAACCACACGCCTGAAAGCTACACTGACCCAAGCTGTGGGTCTCTCACCGTAATGTTCAGGCCTCCGTCACTAGACATCTCTCTACCTGAGGGCGTGGTAGCAACCGACGTTAACTACGTTGTTAAAAGGCAGCGGCGGTGTAGGGGGGTTGTTTCAGGCTAGCGGTGTAGGGGGGTTGTTTCAGGCTAGCGGTGTAGGGGGGTTGTTTCAGGCTAGCTGTGTAGGGGGGTTGTTTCAGGCTAGCGGTGTAGGGGGGTTGTTTCAGGCTAGCGGTGTAGGGGGGTTGTTTCAGGCTAGCGGTGTAGGGGGGTTGTTTCAGGCTAGCGGTGTAGGGGGGTTGTTTCAGGCTAGCTGTGTAGGGGGGTTGTTTCAGGCTAGCGGTGTAGGGGGGTTGTTTCAGGCTAGCTGTGTAGGGGGGTTGTTTCAGGCTAGCGGTGTAGGGGGGTTGTTTCAGGCTAGCGGTGTAGGGGGGTTGTTTCAGGCTAGCGGTGTAGGGGGGTTGTTTCAGGCTAGCGGTGTAGGGGGGTTGTTTCAGGCTAGCTGTGTAGGGGGGTTGTTTCAGGCTAGCGGTGTAGGGGGGTTGTTTCAGGCTAGCGGTGTAGGGGGGTTGTTTCAGGCTAGCGGTGTAGGGGGGTTGTTTCAGGCTAGCTGTGTAGGGGGGTTGTTTCAGGCTAGCTGTGTAGGGGGGTTGTACTACTAAATGGGATGTAGTACCAGTACAGCTCCAAACTCTGGGCCCTATTTATAGATTACACATCAGGACCTAAATTTAGCTCTGAGTGAAATGCTTTAGAAAAGAGTGGGAGGGGAATCAACCAATCAGAAACTACAATACGGTGATGCACCAATCTATTTGTTCTGTCACGACATGTTCCCAGTAACATTCTGATTAACAGACATGCTTAGTCAACAGGGTTCTAGCCGACATAATGGGAGTTGTCCATTCTCCCGACAGAAACAGACAAGATTTTTCAGTTGACAGACCGGGGTAGTCTTGGATACATTCAACCACACTATTCAATGTACAATTATAACTGTGGAGAAGGTGTGACTTATACTTAAACATTTTAATCCCTTCAGTAATCTATACTGAACAAAAATATAAATGCAACATGTAAAGTGGTTTCATGAAATGAAATAAAAGATCCCAGAAATGTTCCAGACGCACAAAAGCTTATTTCACATTTTGTGCACAAATGTGTTTACATACCTGTTAATTAAAACAAATAAAAAAAACAGTTAGTGAGCATTTCTCCTTTGCCAAGATAATCCACCTGACAGGTGTGGCATATCAAGAAGCTGATTAAACAGCATGGTCATTATACAGGTGCACCTTGCTCCTGTGCTGAGGACAATAAAAGACGAGATCCTGAGGCCCGTTGTCGTGTCATTCATCCGCCACCATCACCTCATGTTTCAGCATGATAATGCACGGCCCCTTGCCACAAGGATCTGTATACAGTTCCTAGAAACTGAAAATGTCCCAGTTCTTCTAAGGCCTGCATACTCATCAGACATGTCACCCATTGAGCATGTTTGGGATGCTCTGGATCGACGTGTTCCACTACAGCATGTTCCAGTTCCCGCCAATATCCAGCAACTTTGATGCATATCTGTTTTCCCAGTCATGTGAAATCCATAGATTAGGGCCTAAGTAATTCATTTCAATTGAACGATTTCCTCATATGAACTGAAATCTTTGAAATTGTTGCATTTTGTGTTTCTATTTTTGTTCAGTGTAATTCATACCTGGGTCATTTCATGTAATTTCAGCAAGCCATGACAGACACCAACTCAAATTGTTCTGAAATCGTTTCTGTACTTAGAAACATAAGATCAGCATTCCCACTAGATGCCGTAGTTCCTGCTACACCTTTCATCCATGTTGCTGGTCTCTTGTGTTGATTAAATGGATCACAACATTTAAACCAATAGCTTTTTTACATAATAAAAAGAAATGATGTGATCAAGCCAGTCAGTTTGTCCTTCTCTTAGCAACATTATGCTTCAACCCAACTCTCCTTGAATAGTCCAACCAATGGCAGTTCTTTATTTAAAGGAATCAACCACACACAGAGGAGCTGTTTCCTGGACACTAATTAAAGCCTAAGAGAAGGACAGACTGAATTGCTTTCATGGAGGACTGGCTTGAATTGTGAGGATCACCGCACAATTTATTTTGATCATGAGCAAAAACAGTTGGTTTTCTACCCAAAGTTGCAAAGAAAATATTGTGATCCATTTAATCAACACGAGACCAGCAACATCTGATAAAAGTAGCATTTTCATACACAGTTATTGTAAGTAATGCAGGCAACTTCAATGGCTAATTTCTCTGAATAAGGTTAAAAAAACATAACCAGATTTACAGGGAATACATTAGATAGCATGGAGAAGCAGTACTGGTTGTTGGGATGGGGGTGTGGGTCCGTGGGTGGCTGTTGGTCATTGTACTGGATTCCAGTACTGGTTGTTGGGATGGGGGTGTGGGTTCGTGGGTGGCTGTTGGTCATTACTGGATTCCTCATATCTTACTCATCTTACGCAAAGTCTTGACACATAAGTGTTGTAGTGTTCAGGTCTGAGCCAACAGCAGAGGTCTTGTCACAGAGAGCATTGTGGGTAATTGTAGTCCGGCAGGCTGTCTGTCAGGCTAGGTGTTAAGACACTAGTGGTGTTATTGATGTTGACTATAGAACAAGCCTGTTTTAGGTTATACAGTGTTTTCGAGTCCCAAAATAGAGCTTAGTTACTTTACGTAATAGTTTTTCATAGTCATAGAATAAGCAAAGAATCAACAACTAAAAAACCTTCTATCTGAAGTGAGTTATTTGACAGAGTGACCTGACACCTCTAGCAGTCTGCTGGCTGGCTCCCTTCTAGCAGGTTTGACAACATTTAATTCAGTGAGACTGTTCCTCCCCACTCTGGCTTCTCACTCTCTCACTTACTCAGCAGGCATGGCACCCATTCATTCAAATGGACCAGAGTTGCTTTTAAACAACATATTTTAGATAATTATCCTTATAATTTGCTGCTGGTGAGAACACAAAATGCATATATTTCCATGATACTGTAGATACTGTATATACACTTAACACTGAGGTTAATTCACACTACTGTCCTACTGATTCCTCCTAACATGATCTCTGTGTCAGTCAGTCAATGATCACAACAGTGGTCACATTCCTGAAACACACCTACTGAGAGGGGGAGAGGGAGAGGGGGAGAGAGTTATATCTACATCTACAACCTCTTGAAGGACAGCTGTCATTGTGTCTAAATGCTTCTCTTTCAGGACAGGGACTGGGACCAGGCTGTTACGTTCCTCCCAGCAGCCGACAGTAAGAAGCTAGAGAAGCAGAAAGGACCAGGGAGAGTCGGGGCTGTGATCGGCATCGTTATCTTGGCTGCTGTCATCGCCCTCATGACCGGCCTACTGGTCTGGCACTTCCACTGTGAGTAACCCTACCCCCTCTCTTCTCCTCTTCCTCTGTGAGTAACCCTACCCCCTCTCTTCTCCTCTTCCTCTGTGAGTAACCCTACCCCCTCTCTTCTCCTCTTCCACTGTGAGTAACCCTACCCCCTCTCTTCTCCTCTTCCTCTGTGAGTAACCCTACCCCCTCTCTTCTCCTCTTCCACTGTGAGTAACCCTACCCCCTCTCTTCTCCTCTTCCTCTGTGAGTAACCCTACCCCCTCTCTTCTCCTCTTCCTCTGTGAGTAACCCTACCCCCTCTCTTCTCCTCTTCCTCTGTGAGTAACCCTACCCCCTCTCCTCTTCCTCTGTGAGTAACCCTACCCCCTCTCCTCTTCCTCTGTGAGTAACCCTACCCCCTCTCCTCTTCCTCTGTGAGTAACCCTACCCCCTCTCTTCTCCTCTTCCTCTGTGAGTAACCCTACCCCCTCTCTTCTCCTCTTCCTCTGTGAGTAACCCTACCCCCTCTCTTCTCCTCTTCCACTGTGAGTAACCCTACCCCCTCTCTTCTCCTCTTCCACTGTGAGTAACCCTACCCCCTCTCTTCTCCTCTTCCACTGTGAGTAACCCTACCCCCTCTCTTCTCCTCTTCCACTGTGAGTAACCCTACCCCCTCTCTTCTCCTCTTCCACTGTGAGTAACCCTACCCCCTCTCTTCTCCTCTTCCACTGTGAGTAACCCTACCCCCTCTCTTCTCCTCTTCCACTGTGAGTAACCCTACCCCCTCTCTTCTCCTCTTCCTCTGTGAGTAACCCTACCCCCTCTCTTCTCCTCTTCCTCTGTGAGTAACCCTACCCCCTCTCTTCTCCTCTTCCTCTGTGAGTAACCCTACCCCCTCTCTTCTCCTCTTCCACTGTGAGTAACCCTAACCCCTCTCTTCTCCTCTTCCACTGTGAGTAACCCTACCCCCTCTCTTCTCCCCTTCCTCTTCTACTTTTTTGTGATGCCGTAGCCAGTTCCTCAAAAAATAAATCTGTCATTTATTTTGACGTTTTTGCTGAAGAGATCTTAGTGGCACTATTTTACATCTATCTAAGATGTTTGGTGCAGTATTTTTCAATGAATTTATTTTGCATGAAAATGAGTGAATCCCTACTGAACTGTTTCGTCTGGGAAGAAGGCTGCTACCTTTTACCTTCCTTCCACTTGTCATTTGATGTAAATAGTTCTGAAACCATTAGGAATAGCTGGTTAATGACGCTTTTTCTTGATGACTCCCTGTAGATCGTAATGGTATGGGCATTAGAAAGATGTACAGCGGGTCTATGAGGATCACTAACCAGGTGTTTCAGGATACTTATGAAGACTCCAACAGCACTGAGTACAGAGCACTGTCCGAACAGGTCGTCAAACAGGTCAGAAAACACCTTGGCCGTGTCTGAAATATGTCTTGCCTACTTCTTACTAAAACTGCATACTGTGTACTAATAGTACCACATACTATTTAGAACAGGGATGAGCAACTCCTGTCCTCGGGGGCTTGATTGACATCACACTTTTCCCCAGCCCTATAGCTAACACACCTGAAGCTAGTTGCATTAAACTGAAAACCATGATTAGTTGTTTATAGGAGGGCGGCAGGTCTCAACCAGGACTGGAGTTGCCCATCCTGATTTACAACAAACTGTTTAGGAAAACCTAATGCAGTCAGCAACAAATATCAACATACTAGGCTCCTCCCGCTGAGAATATCAACATACTAGGCTCCTCCCGCTGAGAATATCAACATACTAGGCTCCTCCCGCTGAGAATATCAACATACTAGGCTCCTCCCGCTGAGAATATCAACATACTAGGCTCCTCCCGCTGAGAATACGTCATCTAATGCGCAATATATAATCTGGGTACAGCGTGTCCCCTTAACATATTATCAGCTATTGTCAAACACACAGAAGTCTGGAAAGACTCTTCCTCAAAGGTATGCATCTAATTCTACTGGATGAAGAGCTGACATGAGTATGACATCCTGGCATTTAAAGAATACTACATTTTTTTAAAATTTCATATACTAAAAAACTATTTTCGCATAACCGAAATGCCTACTATTAAGAACACAAGTATTATGGGTATTCAGGCACGGCTCAACTTCCTTACTGGAATACTGTTGGAGTCCCAAATCGTACCCTACTCCCTTTACAGCGCTCTATTGTGATTGGGTGTCATTTGGGATGAAGACACTGTAAGTCACTTAATAAATCAATCAATAATTTGTTCCTTAGGAAAATAAGTTGTGCAGCAACATTCACACCCAATCATTGTAAATTAAAGAAAATATCATAACTTCAGTTAATTAATTCCTGTGTTGTGTTTTCATTTTCCAGCTGAGAACACTCTACCACAAAATGCCTCAACTGGCCAAGTACTATGCTGGTTCCACCGTACAAGCCTTCAGGTACAGTAACTGTGAGTGTAATCGCAGGTTGATGATGTACATGATCTTTCTACCATTGCATGCCTGTTTGCTAACCCCCATGTAGTTTATATGGGCAGAGATTTACTACACCTTTGGGTACTTGATGTTCTCCTTTCAAGTTACAGCGTTGTTCTGTTATTTACCTTGTTAAACCCTACCTCCATTATTTACCTTGTTAAACCCTACCTCCATTATTTACCTTGTTAAACCCTACCTCCATTATTTACCTTGTTAAACCCTACCTCCATTATTTACCTTGTTAAACCCTACCTCCATTATTTACCTTGTTAAACCCTACCTCCATTATTTACCTTGTTAAACCCTACCTCCATTATTTACCATGTTAAACCCTACCTCCATTATTTACCATGTTAAACCCTACCTCCATTATTTACCATGTTAAACCCTACCTCCGTTATTTACCTTGTTAAACCCTACCTCCATTATTAACCTTGTTAAACCCTACCTCCATTATTAACCTTGTTAAACCCTACCTCCGTTATTTACCTTGTTAAACCCTACCTCCGTTATTTACCTTGTTAAACCCTACCTCCGTTA
This sequence comes from Thymallus thymallus, assembly GCA_023634145.1. Lineage (NCBI taxonomy): Eukaryota > Metazoa > Chordata > Actinopteri > Salmoniformes > Salmonidae > Thymallus > Thymallus thymallus. The sequence continues at coordinate 33,168,349 of CM042379.1, read as the reverse complement.
TTTACCTTGTTAAACCCTACCTCCGTTATTTACCTTGTTAAACCCTACCTCCGTTATTTACCTTGTTAAACCCTACCTCCGTTATTTACCTTGTTAAACCCTACCTCCGTTATTTACCTTGTTAAACCCTACCTCCGTTATTTACCTTGTTAAACCCTACCTCCGTTATTTACCTTGTTAAACCCTACCTCCGTTATTTACCTTGTTAAACCCTACCTCCGTTATTTACCTTGTTAAACCCTACCTCCGTTATTTACCTTGTTAAACCCTACCTCCGTTATTTACCTTGTTAAACCCTACCTCCGTTATTTACCTTGTTAAACCCTACCTCCATTATTTACCTTGTTAAACCCTACCTCCATTATTTACCTTGTTAAACCCTACCTCCATTATTTACCTTGTTAAACCCTACCTCCATTATTTACCTTGTTAAACCCTACCTCCATTATTTACCTTGTTAGACCCTACCTCCATGTTGTTCAGTATGATACTGCATCATCCACATCCGATTAACAGCTAGAATGAAGCATGGTGTTGGACATACTAACTATTATTCTACTGTAGATACAGCGCCGTGAAAAAGTATTTGCCCGCTTTCAAATGTTCACTATTTCTGCATGTTTTTGAATATACTGAATGTTATCAGATCTTCAACCAAAATCTAATATTAGATAAAGGGAACCTTAGTAAACGAATAACACGACAATTACACACTTTATTTCATTTATTTAATAAACAAAGTTATGTAACACCCAATGTCCCTGTGTGAAAAAGTAATTGCTTCCCCAACCCTTCACACTACCACCACCACGCTTGACTGTTGGTAAGAGGTTTAATGCAGTGTCTGGTTTTCACCAGGCATAACGGGACCCATGTCGTCCAAAAAGGTATACTTTTGAATTATCTGTCCATAGAACATTCTTCCAAGAGTCTTGATCATCCAGGTGCTTCCAGGTACTTTTTGGGAAACTTGAGTCAACATTTTGGACAACACTGGTCCCATTATGCCTGGCGACATCCAAACATTCCACAATAAGAACCTCATACCAACGGTCAAGCATGGTGGTGGTAGTGTGATGGTTTGGGGATGCCTTAATAGAATGAACCATAATGTCAGGCCATCTGTCTGAGCTGAAGTTGAAGCACAGTTGGGTCATGCATCAAGCAACACATTTTAAGTTTTGGAATGGTCCAGTCAAAGTCCAGACCTAATCCCAATGGAGATGCTGTGGACTTGAAATTAACAGTTCATGCTTGAAAATCCACAAATGTCGCTGAGTTAAAGGAGTTCAAGAGGTCAACATTCCTCCACAGCGATGTGAGTGGCTGATCAACAACTAAGTATTTGGTTGCATTGTAGCTAAAGGTGTCATGAAGCAAGGTGTTGGACATTCTAACTTATTTGACAGTAGATTTTAGAATGCAACACTTAAATGTTTTTCTGTATGTATTCCAGTGAAGGCAGTGTCATAGCCTACTACCTGTCAGAGTTTCAAGTGCCACCTGGTCAGGAGGCAGCAGTGGACAGGGCCATGTCCTCCATGGATAAGATGGTGGAAAAGGAGCAGAGGGGCTTCTCTAAGAGCAGGCCTGGCAGCGATCTGGTGTTTGATGATGTTGTGAACTCTGCTCTGGACTCTAGAATGTTGTCAACATCCTTCAGTGGTGAGTTCTGTTCTGTTCTAATGCCATCAGGACTTATGTATGATACATCTGCTTGCACCAGTTAGAGTAGAGCATTCCCTCTGTGAATGTGACCAGTTACCACAGTAAATACTGTGAAGGTTTGGACGGTGAATTCTGAAAATCAGACACTATAGGTGTTTATTATTATATTATTATTATTATTATATATTATTTTCCCTATGTATTACACTACATGGATAAAAGTATGTGGATAGCCTTTCAAATGAGTGGATTCGGCTATTTCAGCCACACCCGTTTCAGCCACACCCTTTGCAACAACAAAAAAACTGAAATATCACATTTACATAAGTATTCAGACCCTTTACTCAGTACTTTGTTGAAGCACCTTTGGTGGCGATTACAGCCACGAGTCGTCTTGGGTATGACGCTACAAGCTTGGCACACCTGTATTTGGGGAGTTTCTCCCATTCTTCTCTGCAGATCTTCTCAAGCTCTGTCAGGTTGGATGGGGAACGTTGCTGCACAGCTATTTTCAGGTCTCTCCAAAGATGTTCGATCGGGTTCAAGTCTGGGCTCTGGCTGGGCCACTCAAGGACATTCAGAGACTTGTCCCGAAGCCACTCCTGCGTTGTCTTGGCTGTGTGCATAGGGTCGTAGTCCTGTTGGAAGGTGAACCTTCGCCCCAGTCTGAGGTCCTGAGCGCTCT
>CM042379.1:32943496-33160996 GCA_023634145.1 Thymallus thymallus | reverse complement strand
AGCCAGGACAATCTGAACCTTCTTCTAGCCAGGACAATCTGAACCTTCTTCTAGCCAGGACAATCTGAACCTTCTTCTAGCCAGGACAATCTGAACCTTCTTCTAGCCAGGACAATCTGAACCTTCTTCTAGCCAGGACATTGGCAACAATGGAGACCAAGCAAGATGTACATAAAGCAACCGTTTTAGTTTATAATGATCAGCTAGATTTGTGAATCATAATAATCCATCTAGCCAGCTAGTTTAACAGTTAATAACGACCTAAATGTAATATTATGCGAGGTACAGTACCATTAGAAAGTATTCACACCCCTTGACTTTTTCACATTTTGTTGTGTTATAGCCTGAATTATAAATAGATTACATTGACATTTTGTCACTGTTATGGTATGGTGGTGCTGCATCATGTTATGGTATGGTGGAGGCTGCATCATGTTATGGTATGGTGGTGGCTGCATCATGTTATGGGTATGGTGGTGTCTGCATCATGTTATGGGTATGGTGGTGTCTGCATCATGTTATGGGTATGGTGGTGTCTGCATCATGTTATGGGTATGGTGGTGTCTGCATCATGTTATGGGTATGGTGGTGTCTGCATCATGTTATGGTATGGTGGAGGCTGCATCATGTTATGGGTATGGTGGTGGCTGCATCATGTTATGGGTATGGTGGTGTCTGCATCATGTTATGGGTATGGTGGTGTCTGCATCATGTTATGGGTATGGTGGAGGCTGCATCATGTTATGGGTATGGTGGAGGCTGCATCATGTTATGGGTATGGTGGAGGCTGCATCATGTTATGGGTATGGTGGAGGCTGCATCATGTTATGGGTATGGTGGAGGCTGCATCATGTTATGGGTATGGTGGAGGCTGCATCATGTTACGGGTATGGTGGAGGCTGCATCATGTTATGGGTATGGTGGAGGCTGCATCATGTTATGGGTATGGTGGAGGCTGCATCATGTTATGGGTATGCTTATCATCGGCAAGGACTAGAGTTTTTTTAGAATAAAAATAAACGGAATAGAGCTAAGCACAAGCAAAATTCTAGAAGAAAACCTGGTTGTCTGTTTTCCAACAACATCAATAAAAATATAATTTTAGGCTGTAACATAACAAAATGTGGATTAAGTCACAGGGTGTGAATACTTTCTAAAGGCTCTTGTAAATGTAAATTATTTGTGGGTAGCTAGCTACCAATTCTTAATGGATAGATAGACACTCCTTCTTTGTTGTTATGCAGAAACACAGTAGGTTCCTCTTACTGGTATTGTCATGGCCCTGCCTAAGTCTAGGACCCTCATGGGCGTGGACGTGTGTGTGTGTGGGAGTGAGATGGTCTTCGGGGTGAGCCCCCCTTCCAGCAGTGTTTTCTTATCTCCAGTTGAGTTCCACATCCCTCATGGTCCTGGTTCCGCAGCAACTGGAACTAGACTGTTTCCTTGTGCCTCCCTCCTTAGAGACATTCACATTCTACAATAACATATATGAACTGAAAATGTTCTTTCTGTACTTTTCTCACTTAGTCACTTTCCATATCACAGTCACTTTCCATATCACAGTCACTTTCCATATCACAGTCACTTTCCATATCACAGTCACTTTCCATATCACTCTGTCACTTTCCATATCACTCTGTCACTTTCCATATCACTCTGTCACTTTCCATATCTCTCTGTCACTTTCCATATCACTCTGTCACTTTCCATATCACTCTGTCACTTTCCATATCACTCTGTCACTTTCCATATCACTCTGTCACTTTCCATATCACTCTGTCACTTTCCATATCACTCTGTCACTTTCCATATCACTCTGTCACTTTCCATATCTCTGTCACTTTCCATCTCACTGTCACTTTCCATATCACTCTGTCACTTTCCATATCACTCTGTCACTTTCCATATCACTCTGTCACTTTCCATGTCACTCTGTCACTTTCCATGTCACTTTCCATATCACTTTCCATGTCACTTTCCATATCACTCTGTCACTTTCCATATCATTCTGTCACTTTCCATATCACTCTGTCACTTTCCATATCATTCTGTCACTTTCCATGTCACTTTCCATATCACTCAGTAACTTTCCACACACCAAGTACCTCTTGACCCTTCCTTGACCCATAACATATACATTTGAGACACAAGTTCTTGTATGGCAACATGAGTAAGTATATTTCAAGCTAGAATTCTACACGGGTGTTGTGGAGAATTGACCTGTTATTGTAATGTCTGTATCAGGTATTGTGGAGAACTTCCATCCAGTCCTGTAGTAACCAGTGACACTAACACCATGACGGTAGTCTTCCGCTCTGATGCCTCCTATGTAGACAGAGGATTCAGCGCCAAGTACGAGTCCTTCGAGTCCATGGACCGTAAGTAGAAAGTTTATTGTTCATCAAATCATCTTAAGCACGTGTCTCATTGCACAATACAAGACAAGTGATGGCCTGAGCATTCATTGGTTCCTGGCCACTCATATTGGGGAGTGTTAATGAACTGAGCATTCATTGGTTCCTGGCCACTCATATTGGGGAGGTGTTAATGAACTGAGCATTCATTGGTTCCTGGCCACTCATATTGGGGAGTGTTAATGAACTGAGCATTCATTGGTTCCTGGCCACTCATATTGGGGAGGTGTTAATGAACTGAGCATTCATTGGTTCCTGGCCACTCATATTGGGGAGGTGGTAATAAACTGACAGTTCATATTGGGGAGGTGGTAATAAACTGACAGTTCATATTGGGGAGGTGTTATCAGGTGTTATCAGGTGGTATCAGGTGTTATCAGGTGTTATCAGGTGTTATCAGGTGTTATCAGGTGGTATCAGGTGTTATCAGGTGGTATCAGGTGTTATCAGGTGTTATCAGGTGGTATCAGGTGGTATCAGGTGGTATCAGGTGTTATCAGGTGTTATCAGGTGGTATCAGGTGGTATCAGGTGGTATCAGGTGGTATCAGGTGGTATCAGGTGGTATCAGGTGGAATCAGGTGAATCTTAGTGCAGCATGTTTGTTTTCTTTTAGCTGACTCCTCCCTCTTTCCTCTCCTCGACCCCGCCCACTCCCTTTCCACCCCCAGCCTGTCCTAACAAGTTCCAGTGCAACAACCAGCGTTGTATCGACACACGTCTTAAGTGTGATGGCTGGAACGACTGTGGAGATATGAGTGACGAGATGAACTGCAGTGAGTACTAACAAACACATTGATTTTGTCTGCAGAAAACATTATAATGGATATTAGATGAATCAATACTAATGATTGATCATTGTTTAACAAATGTAACCTCTGTGTCTCTCTCTGTCTGTGTCTCTGTCTGTGTGTCTGTCTGTGTCTCTGTCTGTGTCTGTGTCTCTGTCCGTGTCTCTGTCTGTGTCTCTGTCTGTGTCTCTGTCCATGTCTCTGTCTCTCTCTGTGTGTGTGTGTGTGTGTAGAGTGTAGTTCCACTCAGATCCACTGTAAAAACGGCCTGTGTAAGCCCCAGTTCTGGGAGTGTGATGGAGTGAACGACTGTGGAGATGACACTGATGAGCAGAACTGTGGTAAGCCAGCATGTATGTTTCACAGTGCTGTCATCTGAACTCAGGCCTGTTGACAGATGGAACAGAAGTCAGTCACTCTCATCCTGTTTCCAGTTCATTCATGTGTACGCACGTGAAGTTACTTTCAGGTGCAGTGTGCAACAAGTCAAGTGATTGAAAGATATTTCCAGCATACTCTTTTTTTATGTCTGGACTTTCTGTTCTCCTCAGGTGCCTGTAAGGCGGGGGAGCTGACATGTCGGAACGATAAGTGTGTGTCGGAGAAGAAACAGTGTGATGGGAATGATGACTGTGGAGATAGGTCAGACGAGAGCAACTGTGGACGAGGTGAGGAGACATTTGTCTCAATCGGTTCAATCAATCAAATACATTTATTTATACAGACCTTTTTACGGGGGGATGTAGCCTGAAATCCAAACTGATGTTGTTTCACAGAGCAGATCAGTTCTCATGATAAATTGTGTTTCACAGAGCAGATCAGTTCTCATGATAAATTGTGTTTCACAGAGCAGATCAGTTCTCATGATGAATTGTGTTTCACAGAGCAGATCAGTTCTCATGATGAATTCTGTTTCACAGAGCAGATCAGTTCTCATGATAAGTTGTTTCACAGAGTAGATCAGTTCTCATAAGTTGTTTCACAGAGCAGATCAGTTCTCATGATGAATTCTGTTTCACGGAGCAGATCAGTTCTCATGATAAGTTGTTTCACGGAGCAGATCAGTTCTCATGATAAATTGTGTTTCACGGAGCAGATCAGTTCTCATGATAAATTGTGTTTCACGGAGCAGATCAGTTCTCATGATAAATTGTTTCACGGAGCAGATCAGTTCTCATGATGAATTCTGTTTCACAGAGCAGATCAGTTCTCATGATAAGTTGTTTCACAGAGTAGATCCGTTCTCATGATGAATTCTGTTTCACAGAGCAGATCAGTTCTCATGATAAGTTGTTTCACAGAGTAGATCAGTTCTCATGATAAATTCTGTTTCACAGAGCAGATCAGTTCTCATGATAAATTGTGTTTCACAGAGCAGATCAGTTCTCATGATGAATTCTGTTTCGCAGATCAGTTCAGTTCTCATGATAAGTTGTTTCACAGAGCAGATCAGTTCTCATGATAAATTGTGAATCACAGAGCAGATCAGTTGTCATGATGAATTCTGTTTCGCAGATCAGTTCTCATGATAAGTTGTTTCACAGAGCAGATCAGTTCTCATGATAAGTTGTTTCACAGAGCAGATCAGTTCTCATGATAAGTTGTTTCACAGAGCTGATCAGTTCTCATGATAAGTTGTTTCACGGAGCAGATCAGTTCTCATGATGAATTCTGTTTCGCAGATCAGTTCTCATGATAAGTTGTTTCACGGAGCAGATCAGTTCTCATGATAAGTTGTTTCACGGAGCAGATCAGTTCTCATGATAAGTTGTTTCACGGAGCAGATCAGTTCTCATGATAAGTTGTTTCACGGAGCAGATCAGTTCTCATGATAAGTTGTTTCACGGAGCAGATCAGTTCTCGTGTGTATTTCTTTAATAGGATTAGTTTAACTGCATTGTTAAGGAAGAGCTTGTAAACATTTCACTGTACTGGTTACACCTGCTGTATCCTGTATCATGTGGTTCTGACTCCACCTGTATGTTCATGTGGTTCTGACTCTACCTGTATGTTCATGTGGTTCTGACTCTACCTGTATGTTCATGTGGTTCTGACTCTACCTGTATGTTCATGTGGTTCTGACTCCACCTGTTTTTTCATGTGGTACTTCTCCTCTCCTCTCAGCAGTTATGGATAATGTACAGTGTTCTGACTCCACCTATAAGTGTGAGAACAACAAGTGTATCAACAAGGAGAACCCTGAGTGTGATGGAACACCTGACTGTGAGGACCAATCAGATGAAGCCAACTGTGGTAAAACACTCCCTCTTTCCCCGAATCAGATTCTGTCCCCACAACACACCATGGTTCACACAAAATGAGCAGTAACTGTTAATTACACATCTATAAACAATCTATGAACCCATTGGTAAATATGTGACTGTGAAATGTTATTGTGATTGACTAATACGTTGGTCTCAGTGTAGCAGCAGCTGTTGACTAAATACTGATTGGGTTGTTTTAGATTGTGGGCGGAGTCTGTTTAAGACTAGCCGTATCGTGGGTGGTCAGGATGCAGATGAGGGGGAGTTCCCGTGGCAGGTCAGCCTCCACATTAAGAACTCTGGTCACGTCTGTGGTGCGTCCATCATCAGCCAGCGGTGGCTGGTGACTGCTGCTCACTGTGTACAAGATGACTCCAAGACCAGGTACTTGTGGATCATTCTCACTGTGTGTGTGTGTGTGTGTGTGTTTTCCCAGCCTTAACTAACCATGTGTACTATATTTCTGTGTTTGTGTGTCCAGCCGGGTACTTGGAGGTCTGTGTGTGTGTGTGTGTGTGTGTGTGTGTGTGTGTGTGTGTCCCATCCTAACCATGTGTATCTACAGGTATTCCCAGCCAGGTGTATGGGAGGCGTACCTAGGCCTTCACATCCAGAAGCAGAACAGTAAGAACGTACAGAAGAGGAACCTACGCCAGGTGATCTCCCACCCCAACTACAACGCCTACACCTTCGACAACGACATGGCTCTGATGGAGCTAGAAACCCCTGTGGCGTTCTCTGATTACATCAGACCCATCTGTTTACCCTCCCCTCAACACAACTTCCCCATGGGCAGCTCTGTCTGGATCACAGGTTGGGGTGCCACAAAAGAGGGAGGTGAGTCAGAATGGGGAAGGTATACAGCATTAGTTACTATGTAACCAGGGGGGATTTTTAGCATGTAAATCTGTGTGGGGCAAAAAACCCAGTATATTAACTACACAACACTACACTACACAATACATTAACTACACAACACTACACTACACAATACATTAACTACACAACACTACACTACACAATACATTAACTACACAACACTACACTACACAATACATAAACTACACAACACAATACATTAACTCTACAACACTACACTACACAATACATTAACTACACAACACTAAACAATACATTAACTACACAACACAATACATTAACTACACAACACTACACTACACAATACATTAACTACACAACACAATACATTAACTACACAACACTACACTACACAATACATTAACTACACAACACTAAACAATACATTAACTACACAACACAATACATTAACTACACAGCACTACACTACACAATACATTAACTACACAACACTAAACAATACATTAACTACACAACACAATACATTAACTACACAACACTACACTACACAATACATTAACTACACAACACTACACTACACAATACATTAACTACACAACACTACACTACACAATACATTAACTACACAACACTACACTACACAATACATTAACTACACAACACTACACTACACAATACATTAACTACACAACACAATACATTAACTCTACAACACTACACTACACAATACATTAACTACACAACACTACACTACACAATACATTAACTACACAACACTACACTACACAATACATTAACTACACAACACTACACTACACAATACATTAACTACACAACACTACACTACACAATACATTAACTACACAACACAATACATTAACTCTACAACACTACACTACACAATACATTAACTACACAACACAATACATTAACTACACAACACTACACTACACAATACATTAACTACACAACACTAAACAATACATTAACTACACAACACAATACATTAACTACACAGCACTACACTACACAATACATTAACTACACAACACTACACTACACAATACATTAACTACACAACACTAAACAATACATAAACTACACAACACAATACATTAACTCTACAACACTACACTACACAATACATTAACTACACAACACTACACTACACAATACATTAACTACACAACACTACACTACACAATACATTAACTACACTACACTACACAATACATTAACTACACAACACTACACTACACAATACATAAACTACACAACACAATACATTAACTCTACAACACTACACTACACAATACATTAACTACACAACACTAAACAATACATTAACTACACAACACAATACATTAACTACACAACACTAAACAATACATTAACTACACAACACAATACATTAACTACACTACACAATACATTAACTACACAACACTAAACAATACATTAACTACACAACACAATACATTAACTACACTACACTACACAATACATTAACTACACAACACTACACAATACATTAACTACACAACACTACACTACACAATACATTAACTACACAACACTAAACAATACATAAACTACACAACACAATACATTAACTCTACAACACTACACAATACATTAACTACACAACACTAAACAATACATTAACTACACAACTCAACACTAAACAATACATTAACTACACAACACGGACGTAGTCAATATAAGTATAACTTTCTGCTGCATATGAATACAAACATGTTGCATAAAGATTTTCCCAAACAATTGAATAGATAATATGCTCACACTTCCTGCATCATATAACAACTAATATGTGTCTGTCTGTGTATGTTAGGCTCTGGTGCATCTGTCCTGCAGAAGGCCCAGGTCCGTATCATCAACAGCACCGTGTGTAACCAACTGATGGGAGGACAGATCACCTCCAGGATGATGTGTGCTGGGGTGCTGAGTGGAGGAGTGGATGCATGCCAGGTACCTTACTTTGACCTAACTCTATCCCTATGAAGTCTACTACTTTTACTAGGCCAGATATTGTACACTCTTAGAAGTAAAGGTGCTATCTAGAACCTAAAAGGGTTCTTTGGCTGTCCCCATAGGAGAACCCTTTTTGGTTCCAGGAAGAACCTTTTTGAGTTCCATGTAGAACCCTTTTTGGTTCCAGGAAGAACCCTTTTTGGTTCCAGGAAGAACCCTTTTTGGTTCCAGGAAGAACACTTTTTGGTTCCAGGAAGAACACTTTTTGGTTCCAGGAAGAACCCTTTTTGGTTCCAGGAAGAACCCTTTTTGAGTTCCAGGCAGAACCTTTTTGAGTTCCATGTAGAACCCTTTACACAGAGGGTTCTACATGAAACCCAAAATAGTTCTGCCTGGAACCTAAAAGGGTTCTTCAAAGGGTTCTCCTATGGTATTTTTTCTAAGCGTGTAGGGCTGCCACACAGGGCTCTGGTCAGAAGTAGTACTGAGTAGGATATGAGATATAGCCATACACTAACACTTTATGAAATTTCCCCCCCGGGGGATCAATAAAGTACCTATCTATCTATCTATCTATCTATCTTTCTCTCTCTCTCAGGGGGATTCTGGCGGTCCTCTGTCCAGTCCTGATAGTAGTCGTATGTTCCTGGCTGGAGTGGTGAGTTGGGGCGACGGCTGTGCCCGTAGGAACAAGCCTGGAATCTATAGCACTGTCACCAAGTTCAGGGGCTGGATCAAGGAGAAGACGGGTGTGTAATAAGAAATAACCTTGTATGATGAGGACGTCCGATGATGAACACACCAGTACTGTACTGGTTCGCCAAGACTCACCCTCTACCCTCTGTTCCCTTCCATTCTCCAAGAGTGATTAACTATTTGACAAGTTTTGATCTCAGGCCTCAAAATGCACTCCCTTTCATATCGATGGTCTATGGAACGTTGGTTGGTATTCTCTGTTGAAAGGTATTGCTGATGTCTTAATGTCTAAATGTGTATTTTTATGAGGGGGATAGGTGGTTGGGGGAAAGTATTTTAAGAATTGTAAATAATGTCTAATTTGATGCATTTTAGATATATTTGCATAGGTACGATTTAGGACATTGTATGAAAGAAGAAACACTGTTACATGTGTATATATATATATATATAAGGAGACAACGTGTCCTGTTGCTTGTTCTGTCCAATCATTTGTATTTTAATAATTAGTTTATTTTCTCTTACATCTTTTAGAACAGTGGCTTAAATGTGAATTCAGAATATATTTTACTTGTTGTCCTTGTTCTCATGGGGTTTCATCCCAAATGGAACCCTATTCACTGTGAAGTGACCTACTTTTGACCAGGGTCCAGAGGGCTCTGTTTAAAGGTAGTAACTCTACGTAGGGAAAAGGGTGGTATTTGGGAGTCAGGCTTACTGAGGCCTCAAACAGACAGTGACCCCAGCTCCATCCTCACTCTGATGATGATGATGATGATGATGATGATGATGATGATGATGATGACTAATGTGCCTTTGTTAAAATGTGATGATTATTCCTCTTGGTCTGTATTTCTCATCAGGGATGTAATTGCTTTTATAACAGAATAAAGCTTTATTAGAGATTATGAAACCCATTTTGCATATAAATAGATTGATTTCACAACAACTTTATAAAATGATCGAATTTATCTTAGAAATAGAACATTATTCAGCATTTTTATCAAATCAACCACTGACTGTAATTGTTTTATACATGTAAGTGTTTGAAAATAAATATGAACAACAATTAGTCCTACATGGCTGTTCTCAGATTGAATGGTTATATTGTCATTACCCAGCACAGCATTTGAAGTCCCTAAAAACACACCAGGTGACACTAGAGCCCCATCCATCTTTACACCTGGAGATCCACTTCTACTCTCTGTTTCTCTACTGCTAGAATACTCCAGGTCCTGTAAGATACTAGCCTGTGGGAAGTCAAACACAAACACAGGCTAGTTTTTAGTCTTCCAGACATCACACAGACGACTGGGGTCAAAGGCTTTAGTGTTCTTAAGCAATTAAATGTAGTTGAATGAATTCAGATTTGAAGGAGATTTAAATAGACTATGAATCCAGAACTCATCAGTGTTATGTTGATGTTGTGATGCTATTTACCTCTGGTGTCTGGCTAGTTGTGTAAGTACTAGATGACTGATCTGAATCCTTCTTTTCCTCCAGGTCAAGTACAGGAGACGTTGAGAGTAGAAGGGAAGTGACATGGTTGTGAACTCCTCAACAGGGTGGTCTATGGAGACCATGAACTGGTATATCTGATGGGGCTCAAACTGTATCAGCGGAGGGCTGGACATATAGTATATAGTGCACAGCATTAGACCAGGGCCCTATGGGGGTATATAGTGCACAGCATTAGACCAGGGCCCTATGGGGGTATATAGTGCACAGCATTAGACCAGGGCCCTATGGGGGTATATAGTGCACAGCATTAGACCAGGGCCCTATGGGGGTATATAGTGCACAGCAGTAGACCAGGGCCCTATGGGGGTATATAGTGCACAGCAGTAGACCAGGGCCCTATGGGGGTATATAGTGCACAGCATTAGACCAGGGCCCTATATAGTGCACAGCATTAGACCAGGGCCCTATGGGGGTATATAGTGCACAGCAGTAGACCAGGGCCCTATGGGGGTATATAGTGCACAGCAGTAGACCAGGGCCCTATGGGGGTATATAGTGCACAGCAGTAGACCAGGGCCCTATGGGGGTATATAGTGCACAGCAGTAGACCAGGGCCCTATGGGGGTATATAGTGCACAGCATTAGACCAGGGCCCTATGGGGGTATATAGTGCACAGCATTAGACCAGGGCCCTATGGGGGTATATAGTGCACAGCATTAGACCAGATGATCATCTCTCTCCCGGACACCAACATGACAGGTGTTTTAACAAGATGTTTCCCTCTAGGTGTGCCTCCAACAGGAACGGTGTCACTAGAAGGGACATTAAGCAGGTTAACCAACTGTTCTAGTTGAAGTGACTGTAACTGTGTGACACTGTCAGTGTGTCCTGATCACAGAACGGGTCCATTCCTGTGATGTCCAGGACAGCGGTCAGGGGCTGGAAGGTGATTGGTCGATCTGTAGGGAGCCAGCTGATGTCGTAACCTATAGGAGAGAAGAACCAATAGCTGATGGTATCTTGATGATGAAACATCCCTCATTGATATTGCCCATCATCAACACCAGTTTCTGCATGTGTGAAAGACTCCTCTTTGTTCAGAGAGATAACGTGTGTCAGAGAGCTATACTGTCTACATTATCTTGTGTCTTACCCAGCTGGGGGCAGGTGTTGTTGAGGCCAGGGCAGTGTGTGTCTTACCCAGCTGGGGGCAGGTGTTGTTGAGGCCGGGGCAGTGTGTGTCTTACCCAGCTGGGGGCAGGTGTTGAGGCCAGGGTGGTGACAGTGTGTGTCTTACCCAGCTGGGGGCAGGTGTTGAGGCCAGGGTGGTGACAGTGTGTGTCTTACCCAGCTGGGGGCAGGTGTTGAGGCCAGGGTGGTGACAGTGTGTGTCTTACCCAGCTGGGGGCAGGTGTTGAGGCCAGGGTGGTGACAGCGGGTACAGAGAACTCTCTGGAAGTCCTCTACTCCCTGACAGGGGAAGGCTGTGAGAGGGCAGGAGGACCGGATGGAGCTGGTGAACAACCTATAGGCCTAGTGGTAACTGACTGCACACCCACACACAGGTTGACGTTTATTGGGCTGAATTGGGCAGAACTGAGCGATTTACACTAGATGGCCAGCTGCAAAGTAAAAAATTGCTATATTTGTAAAAAAAAAAAATTGATCTTAATTTAAGGTTAGGCATAATGTTAGGGTGCCAGCTAGTGACTAACCTGCAGAGCTGCCTTCAGTACACAAGTCATCCCTACCTCTGTAGTAGATGGCTAAGAAACACAGCTTTTCCTGATCAGGTCACATGGGCACCAGGCATGATGTTTGTCATAATATTATAGATGATTAAAAACCTGGCACACACTTTTCATGAGAGCCTGAGGACAACCTGGGAGTAGATGTCCTCTGCCGAGTTATAAATCAGTCTGGAAACCCCCAGGGGAGTTACCGGCTCATTGGCTGAAAATACACCAGGTAATGAACTTACTGATTGGTTAAAAATGTCTAAATGGTGTACTATACTATCAGGTATAACTACATGGTGTACTATACTATCAGGTATAACTACATGGTGTACTATACTATCAGGTATACCTACATGGTGTACTATACTATCAGGTATAACTACATGGTGTACTATACTATCAGGTATAACTACATGGTGTACTATACTATCAGGTATAACTACATGGTGAACTATACTATCAGGTATAACTACATGGTGTACTATACTATCAGGTATAACTACATGGTGTACTATACTATCAGGTATAACTACATGGTGAACTATACTATCAGGTATAACTACATGGTGTACTATTCTATCAGGTATAACTACATGGTGAACTATACTATCAGGTATAACTACATGGTGTACTATACTATCAGGTATAACTACATGGTGTACTATACTATCAGGTATAACTACATGGTGTACTATACTATCAGGTATAACTACATGGTGTACTATACTATCAGGTATAACTACATGGTGAACTATACTATCAGGTATAACTACATGGTGTACTATACTATCAGGTATAACTACATGGTGTACTATACTATCAGGTATAACTACATGTTGTACTATACTATCAGGTATAACTACATGGTGTACTATACTATCAGGTATAACTACATGGTGTACTATACTATCAGGTATAACTACATGGTGTACTATACTATCAGGTATAACTACATGGTGTACTATACTATCAGGTATAACTACATGGTGTACTATACTATCAGGTATAACTACATGGTGTACTATACTATCAGGTATAACTACATGGTGTACTATACTATCAGGTATAACTACATGGTGTACTATACTATCAGGTATAACTACATGGTGAACTATACTATCAGGTATAACTACATGGTGTACTATACTATCAGGTATAACTACATGGTGAACTATACTATCAGGTATAACTACATGGTGTACTATACTATCAGGTATAACTACATGGTGTACTATACTATCAGGTATAACTACATGGTGTACTATACTATCAGGTATAACTACATGGTGTACTATACTATCAGGTATAACTACATGGTGTACTATACTATCAGGTATAACTACATGGTGTACTATACTATCAGGTATAACTACATGGTGTACTATACTATCAGGTATAACTACATGGTGTACTATACTATCAGGTATAACTACATGGTGAACTATACTATCAGGTATAACTACATGGTGTACTATACTATCAGGTATAACTACATGGTGTACTATACTATCAGGTATAACTACATGGTGTACTATACTATCAGGTATAACTACATGGTGTACTATACTATCAGGTATAACTACATGGTGTACTATACTATCAGGTATAACTACATGGTGTACTATACTATCAGGTATAACTACATGGTGAACTATACTATCAGGTATAACTACATGGTGAACTATACTATCAGGTATAACTACATGGTGTACTATACTATCAGGTATAACTACATGGTGTACTATACTATCAGGTATAACTACATGGCTTATTAGGTGTGTGATAAAGACATTTGTATGTTTAATGTTAATGACTAGGATGTTTCACCCTGAAACTGTGTAATGTGTGAGATGTATTATAAATTACATAGACAATGTTTAGACTAGGTTAGGATGTTACCATTTGGTAAATGAGTCAGGATGTGGTTAAAGACAAATAAAGGGGGAGATAGACCATTTGTGAAGGCTGTTAGTCCTGCAGGAGATTATGCGGCCATAAAAGTTCACAGGGCCCCATCCATCAGAATTGGGGTCTGGTCTTCGAGGTGTGAGTAAACATTAGCAACTGAGGGATGTCTTTGAGGGGGGTGACCTGAGATAACAGGACAGGGTCTTTGAAGGCAGATCCTGAGAACTTGCAGGCCATAAAACAGGGTGGAGACTTTGCTGACTGGATTTTATAAAAGGCTTTGTATTATTTCTTTCTAGAGAACGTTTCAGAGAACGTTCTCTGAATAAAACCTGACCATTGTAAAGCTGGAACTCTCTCTGTATTATTAAACAAACTGAAGAATTTACAACCTTCAGGATACAGAGATAGTTATAAGAGTTCATTTAGAACACAGTGTGTAGAGTTCCTCACGGTTGAAGTTGGTGTGGATCACATCCACGTACTGGGTATCAGTGTGATCCAGAGACCGGCTGCTGTCTGCTGTCTGCCTGGGAAGAACAGATCAGAACACACTCAGAATGGACTGTTACCAGATAGCATGTTTTGTCTCAGTACCTGTGATCCTGCCAATACCTCCCTCCAAACAGGCCCCAGCCACACCAGCTACATGGGCCCCAACACCAAACCCTACCAGGTGGAACAGCTTTGGAGAAGAGCCCTGGTCCTCCTGGGGAATAAACATCAACACCTCAACATGTCTACTAAACTATACCAGAGTTACTCATTACTCAAGTGTCCCTGACCCAGTTAAAGCATACTGTACCAAAAAATATTGGGCACCTTCTACCCAGTGTGGAACATGTACTGACCAGTAGTGTCTGTATGGCCTGTGCCAACCTCTCTCCCAACACTAGTGTCTGTATGGCCTGTGCCAGCCTCTCTCCCACCAGTAGTGTCTGTATGGCCTGTACCAGCGTCTCTCCCACCACTAGTGTCTGTATGGCCTGTACCAGCCTCTCTCCCACCAGTAGTGTCTGTATGGCCTGTGCCAGCGTCTCTCCCACCAGTAGTGTCTGTATGGCCTGTACCAGCGTCTCTCCCACCACTAGTGTCTGTATGGCCTGTACCAGCGTCTCTCCCACCACTAGTGTCTGTATGGCCTGTACCAGCGTCTCTCCCACCACTAGTGTCTGTATGGCCTGTACCAGCCTCTCTCCCACCAGTAGTGTCTGTATGGCCTGTGCCAGCGTCTCTCCCACCAGTAGTGTCTGTATGGCCTGTGCCAGCCTCTCTCCCACCAGTAGTGTCTGTATGGCCTGTGCCAGCGTCTCTCCCACCAGTAGTGTCTGTATGGCCTGTGCCAGCGTCTCTCCCACCAGTAGTGTCTGTATGGCCTGTGCCAGCGTCTCTCCCACCAGTAGTGTCTATATGGCCTCTGCCAGCGTCTCTCCCACCAGTAGTGTCTGTATGCCTGGCTGGCCTCCTGCCTGGCTGGCCTCCTGCCCGGGACGATCACTACTGTGGGGCTGAGGGGGCTCCAGGCCACAGGACCAGGGGCCAGTCCTGGGAGGCCTGGTGGAAGTGGAGGGAGGCCCTGGCAAGCTGGGGGCCCAGAAGGAGGGCAGTCTAAGGGGGAACCACAGGGACACTGCTCAGAGGAGAGGGAGGTCTGAGACAGAGGAACTCAGAGCAGTGGGCATGTTGTTCACCTGGAAGAAGAGAATACCATGTTGTTAACAGATGACTGTATTGTAGGTTATTGTGAGGACTTCTCCCCAGTTTATCGTGATTAGGCAGCTGCTGGTTTTAGAAAATGTTAGTTTTTCATTTGAATTGACCTCCAATGTGCAGCTAAGCTAATCACACAGTAATAACCACCCATAGTACCTGTGACAGGACCAGACAGAAGATCAGAAGAGACCAGACCACCAGGCTGCTGTCAGCTCCAGAGTTCTCCACACCTCCACCTGCTCTCTCCATCACTCCAGCCACAATGCAAATCTCCCTCCCTGCTATACAGTCCTCTGACACTGATAAGCCTCAGTGGAGGTGGAGACTGGAGTGTTTCTGATGCAAATACAGTAGAGAACAGTAGAGTGATACTTAAATCTAGAATCAGCTTCCTATTTCGCAACAAAGCCTCCTCCACTCATGCTGCCAAACATGCCCTCGTAAAACTGACTATCCTACCGATCCTTGACTTTACTAGGTAAATCGCCGCCCTATCTCAGCTCGCTGGTCACCATAGCAACACCCACCCGTAGCATGCGCTCCAGCAGGTATATCTCACTGGTCACCCCCAAAGCCAACACCTCCTTTGGCCGCCATTCCTTCCAGTTCTCTGCTGCTAATGCCTGGAACGAATTGCAAAAATCCTTGAAGCTAGAGGTTCCTATCTCCCTCACTAACTTTAAGCATCAGCTGTCAGAGCAGCTTATCGATCACTACCTGTATACAGCCCATCTGTAAATAGCCCACACTACTACCTCATCCCCATATTTATTATTTTAGCTCATTTACACTCCAGTATCTCTATTTGCACATCATCATCTGCACATCTATCACTCCAGTGTTAATTATAATTTGTAAACTATTTCACCACTTTATTGTCCTACCTTCCTAACCTTCCTGCATTTTACACTACATTTGCACTCTGTATATAGATTTTCTATTGTGTTATTGACTGTACGTTTGTTTATTTCCCATGTGTAACTCTGTGTTGTTGTTTTTGTCGCACTGCTTTGCTTTGTCTTGGTCAGGTCACAGTTGTAAATGAGAACTTGTTCTCCACTGGCCTACCTGGTTAAATAAAGGTTAAATAAAAAAATAAAAATACTTAAACTATGAAGAATGCAGTTCAAGATGTTTCTAAAATGAATAATTGCAACTGGTAAAATTATCTGAATATTGTACGTTTGTTATTACACTGTTCACAAGCAGCATAACCTAAGAACTCAACATGGTTTGAGATTTTATTTAAAAAAATTCCAATAAAGTATTTGATTTGTCAATGTGAAAGAAATCAACTTCACCATGCGGAACTACATACCCGAAGCCAGCAGTTGTCATCGGACAATAGTTCGGACGGACCGTCCTTATTATTTTCCACCTGAAAACTGACAATTGTTTGTATGAATTGTTCTGTTGGCGCTATCTTGAATATTGATCAGATGAAACAGGAAAGCATAACCCAGACCGATTACTGGATTGATTATGGGTATTTAGATTTTTAAAGAAACTAAATCAAGATAACCTTTAGCGATAGCGAGCTTACACATGATTTATATTGAATGTGTATGAGTTGCTAGATAGTAGCCAACTACTGTACTAGTAGCTATCTAACTCAGACTTCTATGTCGGAGAGCCTTGACTATTGAGTGAGTGTCTAGCTAGCCTTATTGAGTGTGTGTTATATAACGCTGTAAGGTTCGAGATGTCAGAGAGGAGGAGGGACAGCCGTAGCTGGGACTGGGAAAGCCCTCAGTGCCGAGCTCAGATGGACCAGATCTTCTTCCGCCAGCATGACTACATCCAGAACGGATCCACGGAACACAAAGATTTCTGGACCTTCTTCGACCGCTTCCAGAGGTTCAAAACCAGGAAGGACATGTCAGGGGGCAGCAGGAAGGAAGACACGGAGGAGGGCAGAGACAGGAAGAAGACTGTAGATCTGGGTCTGCCTAAGGAATATGACGCCCGCTATCGGATCAACGTGTCGGTTTGTACCAAAGACGCAGAGGAGAGGCTGGAGACTGGGAGGTCTGATCAGAGACACAGCCACAGACAGAGCTCCTCAGGCCCAGGGAGACAAGAGGTAGCCGACTGTCGCCTGGCGTTGCTGCACTTCCTGGACTTCAGCCAGAGACAGAGCTTTGGGAAGCTGGCCAAGCTGAGGACGGAGCAGAAAGCCCTTCCTATCTTCCAGTACCGGGACCGGATCGTGGAGTTGGTGCGGGCCAACCCGGTAGTAGTGGTGGCGGGGGACACAGGCTGTGGGAAGTCCACCCAGGTCCCCCAGTACCTCCTTTCCTCTGGGTTCAGTCACATAGCCTGCACTCAGCCTCGAAGGATCGCCTGTATCTCCCTCGCCAAGAGGGTCAGCTTCGAGAGTCTCAACCAGTACGGCTCTAAGGTAGATAGTGATGTAGTTAGAACCTGTTTATTTACCTTCTTAAAAAAACTGGTTTTGGAAACACGCTTGGATAGGGATATCAGACAAATTGTATTATTTTCACACAATAGTTAGTTGTTTTTTTTCTCTGAAAGAGATCATTTTTCACAATCTAGTACACCTTACACAAAGACCAAACCAACACCCAGACATTTAGCAGACCTACAAGCAGATGAACCCAAACTGATACACAGCTGTGTTTTATCTGCAGGTTGGGTACCAGATCCGTTTCGAGGGGACCCGTACCCCATCCACCAAGCTGTTGTTCCTGACAGAGGGGTTACTACTGAGACAGATCCAGGCTGGTGGGGCCCTGGAGCAGTACCAGGTGTAGTAACTTTGCCTCATTAAAGTGGTGACTGCTATTTATTGAATAATTACCTACCACGTCTAATTATTGGATTAAATTAATCCTGCAATAATTAGCTCATTAGGGATCCTGGAATCCACGGAAATACGTATATTTTACTGAGTTGCCACTTTCCGAATTGAACTTGGATGTATTGTCCTATCTTTCAATATATAGCAGTCCCTTATTTAATGTCTGTTAACTAATCAATCTCGTTCGAAACGTTGTAGAACCCATAAATCCGCACTAACCCCAGCCAAACTAATCCTTCCGTAATACACAAATTGGTTTAATGATTTATTTACAAACTACATTTTAATACAGGATACACACAGTAATGGGTTATAAAATATGGTTCTCATACAATTAAACTTAATATGATAATGGGTCCCTAGCGGACCAACACAATGATGATAACGGGTCCCTAGCGGACCAACACAATGATGATAACGGGTCCCTAGCGGACCAACACAATGATGATAACGGGTCCCTAGCGGACCAACACAATGATGATAACGGGTCCCTAGCGGACCAACACAATGATGATAACGGGTCCCTAGCGGACCAACACAATGATGATAACGGGTCCCTAGCGGACCAACACAATGAGGATAACGGGTCCCTAGCGGACCAACACAATGATGATAACGGGTCCCTAGCGGACCAACACAATGAGGATAACGGGTCCCTAGCGGACCAACACAATGATGATAACGGGTCCCTAGCGGACCAACACAATGACACTTGTTAAACACGATGGAGAGAAAGAGAGAGAGAGATCTAGGAAGAGAAACACCCTTCAACACATTTGGAGACTATGCTTAGTTAGCCCTAATACCTTGCCCGCACTGCCGCTATATGGGTCAAAATGTAAATGCATGTATTTACTTTGTTGAAGGCCTCTGTTGATTATCTCTGTTGTCTACTTCAGGTGGTCTCGTCTTTGGTTCTCTGGTATAAGTCTCTGATTGTCCACAAGATGTCAAGGTGTCATTTATTTTCGTTGTCTGTTTCCTAGAACTCGTTCCTTAAGATTGGTATTCTGAGGGCGGCTAATCAGCCGTGGTAGATAATCAGCCGTGGTAGATAATCAGCCGTGGTAGATAACCAGCCGTGGTAGATACTCAGCCGTGGTAGATAATCAGCCGTGGTAGATAACCAGCCGTGGTAGATAACCAGCCGTGGTAGATAACCAGCCGTGGTAGATAACCAGCCGTGGTAGATACTCAGCCGTGGTAGATACCTCCTTTGATGGGGATGAAAGCAGTGTAGACCTTCGATGACTTAGAAGAGAGTAAACGTGGTGATTCTGCTTGAATCCACCTACTGAGATACAGTTCTCGACTGTAACATTGATTGTTCCAAAATATTATTTTGTTGGAGCCTCTTGTTGTCTTTTTGGGGCTTATCGTGACTTATCGTAGACTTCGGTCTTCTAGTCAAGGCAGTAAATTCGAGGCTCACATGCTTTATACCTTTTGGGGGAGGGAGGGCAGGGCGGTCCATGAATTCCCTGAGCGTAGCTTGGGCAAGCAAGGCATTAGAATTCGGGGCGTCAGGTAGCGTTGGGCCCTGAATCTGTCGTTCTGCCCCTGAACAAGGCAGTTAACCCACTGTTCCTCGGCCGTCATTGTAAATAAGAATTTGTTCTTAACTGACTTGCCTGGTAAAATAAAGGTAAAAATAAATAAATAATAACTATGATCACGTATAAACATCGCAGTCTTATCGTCACAAAAAACATTATTTTTAATCCGGATATTTTCTACCAATCATTATGGATGTAGACATCATTTACACAGTATGAAAACTCTTAAGTTACAATGTTTGTCATCACAACTTCATTTAACTTTTAATGACATCACAGAATCGACATTCATATCATGTCTTGTTTCATAGGCATAAAGTTTTAGTCTTAAGAACATAAACCGGGGCTGTTCTCTTTTCCTGTGGGGGATAAGAGGCTCTGGTTGTCTTCAGCCATTAAAGGTGCTTGGCAGAGATGGCTCTGTCACATGACCTGTTTAACCTCAAGTCATGAGTAATATAATATATTCCAGGTAATATATAATACAGTTGAAGTCGGAAGTTTACATACACTTACATACAGTCATTAAAACTCATTGTTCAACCACTCCACATATTTCATGTTAACAAACTATAGTTTTGGCAAGTCGGTAAGGACATCTACTTTGTGCATGACACAAGTAATTCTTCCAACAATTGTTTACAGACAGATTATTTCACTTATAATTCACTATATCACAATTCCAGTGGGTCAGAAGTTTACATACACTAAGTTGACTGTGCCTTTAAACAGCTTGGAAAATTCCAGAAAATGATGTCATGGCTTTAGAAGCTTCTGATAGGCTAATTTACATCATTTGAGTCAATTGGAGGTGTACCTGTGGATGTATTTCAAGGCCTACCTTCAAACTCAGTGCCTCTTTGCTCGACATCATGGGAAAATCAAATGAAATCAGCCAAGACCTCAATTGTAGACCTCCAAAAGTCTGGTTCATCCTTGGGAGCAATTTCAACAACATTCATCTGTACAAACAATAGTGCACAAGTATAAACACCATGGGACCACGCAGCCGTCATACCACTCAGGAAGGAGACTCGTTCTGTCTCCTAGAGATTAAGGTACTTTGGTGCGAAAAGTGCAAATCAATACCAGAACAACAGCAAAGGACCTTGTGAAGATGCTGGAGGAAACAGGTACAAAAGTATCTATATCCACAGTAAAACAAGTTCTATATCGACATAACCTGAAAGGCCGCTCAGCAAGGAAGAAGCCACTGCTCCAAAACCACCATAAAAAAGCCAGACTACGGTTTGCAACTGCACATGGGAGCCAGTTTCATCATAGCGCTTGATATTTTTTGTGACTGCACTTGAAGAAACTGCAATGTTGAAAATTGTATGAATAAAGAAAAAGCCTTGAATGAGTAGTTGTGTCCAAACTTTTGACTGGTAATATATAGATACACTGAGTGTCCAAAACATTAAGAACACCTTCCTAAAATTGAGTTGCACCCCCACCCCACCTCCCCTGGCACCTACTACCATACCCCGTTCAGAGGCACCTCAATCTGTTGTCTTGCCCATTCACCCTCTGAATGGCACACATACACAATACGTCTCAATTGTCTCAAGGTTTAAAAATCCTTAACACATCTCCTCCCCTTCATCTACACTGATTGAAGTGGATTTAACAAGTGATTCACCTGGTCAGTCTGTCATGGAAAGAGTGTATACCCGGTGTGTTACTAAACCAACTAGCCCTATACCAGGTTATATCAAATATTATAAACCAGGTAGTTTGGGTCCTGGATGGCTGAAACAGTATTTCAGTCGTGTGTGTATATCAAACAATATTCCATGGCTTTGATGCAAAACTAATTGTTTACTGTTCTATTCATGTTGGTAACCGGTTTATAATAGCAATAAGGAACCTCTGGGGTTTGTGGTATATGGTTAATATACCATGGCTTTATGCTGGTGTATTGGCCATATACATACCCCCTCGAACCTTATTGCTTAAATATATACCAGGTGGATTACCGAACCAACCAGCCAGATAACTAAGTTTACTCTCACTATGTCTAGGGGTTCTAGGCCTTTCTAGGGATGTGTCCCAATTGTGCTCATAGGGCTCTGGTCAAAAGTAGTGTATTATATAGGGGATATGGTGCCATTTGGGACGCAGCCAAGCTGTTCCATAACCTGTCGTTATGTGGATCTACCTACCTCCCTGTTCCACCCAGGTGTTAATAGTTGATGAGGTGCATGAGAGACACCTCCACTGTGACTTCCTCCTGGGGGTCCTGCGATCCCTCCTGGCCACCCACCCCGACCTCCGCCTGGTCCTCATGTCCGCCACCATCAACATCAAACTCTTCTCCAGCTACTTTAATACTGCTCCAGTACTGCAGGTACCAGGCAGGCTCTTCCCTATACAGGTGAGTAGACAATAGATTTTAAACCCCTAGACATTTCACATTGTTGTTGAAACAGCTGATTCAGCTAGTCAAGGGCTGGATGATAAGTGCAATCATGTGTGCTCTGGAATAGTTGAAATACATGGAACGGCTGTGGGTCCCAGGGAGAGGTTTGAAAACCTCTGAACCTCTAGCCAACTCCTTGCATTCATAGCTCTGTCTATTAGTTTTTAAGTGGTTAGGCCTACATTTCTCTAGTCCTATTTTTCATTCTGCCAAACAAAGTGTCAGGGCTGGTGAAATGAAAGATGGGCCTTTCAGTCAGCTCTTATTTAATTGATACTGTAAGTAATGCCTCTTCCTTGTCTCTCCCAGTGATGTCCAGGAACCGAGTCCCAGCCTATTCTCTTTATAGTGCTGTGCAGTGCATTACTTTTGACCAGAAGGATTCTGGTGTAGTTTGGGATGCATACTGTGTACCCCTACTCTCTGTTTGATGTGTAGGTGATCTACCAGCCCACCCCACCAGAGGAGCAGTCGTCCCGCTCAGAGAAGCTGGACCCCCGGCCATACCTCCGGGTGCTGCAGGGCATCGACCAGCGCTACCCGCCTGAGGAGAGGGGCGACCTGCTTCTGTTCCTCAGTGGCGTGGCAGAGATATCCACCATCCTGGAGGCATGCCTGGCCTACGCCACACACACCAAGCGCTGGATCGTCCTGCCCCTCCACAGTACCCTGTCCCTGGTACAGCAGGATAAGGTACAGTACCCTAACACTGGCACAGCAGGATAAGGTACAGTAACAGTAGGATAAGGTACAGTAACAGTAGGATAAGGTACAGTAACAGCAGGATAAGGTACAGTAACAGTACAGCAGGATAAGTTACAGTAACAGTAGGCTATGGTACAGTACCCTAACACTGGTACAGCAGGATAAGGTACAGTAACAGTACATCAGGATAAGGTACAGTAACAGTAGGATAAGGTACAGTAACAACAGGATATGGTACAGTAACAGTACAGCAGGATATGGTACAGTAACAGTAGGATAAGGTAAAGTAACAGT
This sequence comes from Thymallus thymallus, assembly GCA_023634145.1. Lineage (NCBI taxonomy): Eukaryota > Metazoa > Chordata > Actinopteri > Salmoniformes > Salmonidae > Thymallus > Thymallus thymallus. The sequence continues at coordinate 33,137,380 of CM042379.1, read as the reverse complement.
ACAGCAGGATAAGGTACAGTAACAGTACAGCAGGATAAGGTACAGTAACAGTAGGATAAGGTACAGTAACAGTAGGATAAGGTAAAGTAACAGTAGGATAAGGTAAAGTAACAGTAGGATAAGGTAAAGTAACAGTAGGATAAGGTACAGTAACAGTAGGATAAGTAGGATAAGGTACAGTAACAGTAGGATAAGGTACAGTAGGATAAGTAGGATAAGGTACAGTAACAGTAGGATAAGGTACAGTAACAGTAGGATAAGGTACAGTAACAGTAGGATAAGGTACAGTAACAGCAGGATAAGGTACAGTAACAGTAGGATAAGGTACAGTAACAGTAGGATAAGGTACAGTAACAGTAGGATAAGGTACAGTAACAGTAGGATAAGGTACAGTAACAGCAGGATAAGGTACAGTAACAGCAGGATAAGGTACAGTAACAGTAGGATAAGGTACAGTAGAATAAGGTACAGTAACAGTAGGATAAGGTACAGTAACAGCAGGATAAGGTACAGTAACAGTACAGCAGGATAAGGTAAAGTAACAGTAGGATAAGGTAAAGTAACAGTAGGATAAGGTAAAGTAACAGTAGGATAAGGTACAGTAACAGTAGGATAAGGTACAGTAACAGTAGGATAAGGTACAGTAACAGTAGGATAAGGTACAGTAACAGTACAGCAGGATAAGGTACAGTAACAGTAGGATAAGGTACAGTAACAGTAGGATAAGGTACAGTAACAGTAGGATAAGGTACAGTAACAGTAGGATAAGGTACAGTAACAGTAGGATAAGGTACAGTAACAGTAGGATAAGGTACAGTAACAGTAGGATAAGGTACAGTAACAGTAGGATAAGGTACAGTAACAGTAGGATAAGGTACAGTAACAGTAGGATAAGGTACAGTAACAGTAGGATAAGGTACAGTAACAGTAGGATAAGGTACAGTAACATCACACTGAGCTCATTCCACAGTTCCCATATGTTTGAATCTGGGACAGTCGATGGGCATGTATATGGGCAGATGGTCTGTGTATCTCACCTGTGCAGCTATAAAGTATTCATTAAGTCTGAAGATTATAAAAGGGCTTATTTCACCAAGTCAATGCTGGATGTCTTACAACAAGGCTTTTATCAGAATGTTACCATTGCATTGGGTCTGATCCAAAACATGGAACAAACATCTCCTCTCATTAACTGTGTATTATATGTTGTGTCTGTAGGTGTTTGACATCTCTCCTCCAGGAGTGAGGAAGTGTATCATCTCTACCAACGTAGCAGAGACATCAGTCACCATCGACGGGGTGCGCTTCGTAGTCGACTCAGGTAAGAGAACCAAAGAACTACCTGGAACTGCTGCTCAGTGGGGAGGGAGCGGTCAATGTCATCAATCTGTCAATCTGGGAAAAACAGACAAAAGCTTCTTTGAAGATCTCGCCTATTTGGTCCATAAACAGAACTGTGCTGCTGTGTGCTGCTTTCACAGAATAAAATAAAACCCTACAGAACATAACTATTTATTACATCTGTATGTGTCGTCCAGGCAAGGTGAAGGAGATGAGTTTTGACCCGAAGGCTAAGATGCAGCGTCTGCAGGAGTTCTGGATCAGTCGAGCCAGTTCAGAGCAGAGGAAAGGGCGTGCAGGGAGGACAGGACCGGGGGTGTGCTACCGGCTCTATGCTGAGTCTGACTACGAGGCCTTCGCACCTTACCCCGTCCCAGAGATACACAGGGTGGCCCTGGACTCACTCGTACTACAGGTATCCTAACCTCTAACCCTTCACACCTTACCCCGTCCCAGAGATACACAGGGTGGCCCTGGACTCACTCGTACTACAGGTATCCTAACCTCTAACCCTTCACACCTTACCCCGTCCCAGAGATACACAGGGTGGCCCTGGACTCACTCGTACTACAGGTATCCTAACCTCTAACCCTTCACACCTTACCCCGTCCCAGAGATACACAGGGTGGCCCTGGACTCACTCGTACCACAGATACTTAACCAGAAAAGTGAAGAGGGAATTCGTTTTCTGTTCCCTGTAGTTCCTTTTGCAGAATGTTCTCTGTTGTTCTCTGTCCTTCCAGATGAAGAGTATGAGCCTGGGAGACCCACAGTCCTTTGTGTTTATTGACCCTCCTCCTGCGGCCAGTATCCAGACTGCAGTAGCCTACCTCAGGGAACAGGGGGCGCTGGACGCTAGAGGAGAACTCACCTCTATAGGCAGCCTGCTGGCACAACTACCTGTTGACGTGGTCATAGGTACGTCCCTCTGAAATAAAGAAATGTCACTGTTGAGCAGAAAAACCTCCAGGTCCTAGTTATTTATAAACCAAGACCCCTAACCCCTGAATCTGTGTGTGTGCGCGCATGTCAGATCTGGGTCAGATTTGTTATTTAAATATTTTTTCTGTGTATTGGTGTTTTCAAATAATGTGGTCCAAATCATCTAGTGCTATTGAGATATTTGAAATAGTATTTGAACCCAGGTCTGGCATGTGTGTGTCCAGGTAAGATGCTGGTGCTGGGGTCAGTGTTTAACTTGGTGGAGTTGGTCCTGACCCTTAACCCCTAACCTCTAACCCTAGACCTCTGTGTGTCCAGGTAAGATGCTGGTGCTGGGGTCAGTGTTTAACTTGGTGGAGTTGGTCCTGACCCTTAACCCCTAACCTCTAACCCTAGACCTCTGTGTGTCCAGGTAAGATGCTGGTGCTGGGGTCAGTGTTTAACTTGGTGGAGCCGGTCCTGACGGTGGCTGCTGCCCTCAGTGTCCAGTCCCCATATCTCCGCTCGGCCCAACACAACCCCGACTGTGCCACAGCACGCCAACCCCTGCACTCTAACCAGGGAGACCCCTTCACCCTGCTCAACACCTTCAACGCCTGGGTGCAGGTCAGCCAGTCCGAACACAGAACATCTTTAGTCACCCTCTGTGCAAAGCCACTTACCTTAGTTACATATTGAAATAGAGAATTTAAAATCACAAAATATTCCATCTGTGTGGTGAAGCACAGGTGTTAATGTGTTAACTGTCTCCTCCAGGTGAAGGGAGAGAGGGGCGGTGCCAGCAGGAAGTGGTGCAGGAGGAGGGGACTGGAGGAACAGAGACTTTATGAGATGGTCAACCTACGAAGACAGTTCAAGGTAGGACAGACACCCCACACCTGAGACCAGTATGTAATACATGTGTGTTTGTCATTGTGTAAAACCCCCATCTTCTCTATGGTCATTCCAGTCAGATCAGTTGTCTGTCGCATAGATTACTAGTGATGACTAATTGAAAATAACCTGTTTTTCCATGGAGATGGACATGGACATGAAGGATCACATATCTCCATCCAGGTCATCAGGAGGGATCAGCCAATTAATTATGCCTGGGAGTAAACATTCCATAACTGCAGGTGTCAGTAAATCAGCAACGTTGGCTTTATACCTATTCAAACAACACCCTCCAGGTGGCAGTATGCACCCTTTCACTTTGTTTACCAACTCATAGAAGTAGAAAATGGACTACTTCAAAATGGAGATGACCTCAATGGTGCTTCCCATGCTCTCACAGACTCCATAATGGACAGATACAAAGAAGAGTTGTCTAAGTCTATGGTCTGTTGTATGTAGGTACAGGAGTTTTCTCCTGACCTTGAACATAAGTACAACCCAGGGTATTAAATGATCGGGTTAAAAACATGGTATTATCTGTGTTTATACCACAGCGTTGTTGAATACTCGTTTCTGTTTGGCATTATCAGCTCATTGTTATGGATGTATCCAAATGAATGTAGATCGACAACAGCTACTTTGCTGTTATTCTGGTTGTGACTGTGTTAGCCGTAGCTAGCTGGCTAGCAAGCAAGGGATAGGAACGCTGGCAAAGAACGAAAGACTGGGTCGTGTCCATAGATACAGAACAGACTGGGTCGTGTCCATAGATACAGAACAGACTGGGTCGTGTCCATAGATACAGAACAGACTGGGTCGTGTCCATAGATACAGAACAGACTGGGTCGTGTCCATAGATACAGAACAGACTGGGTCGTGTCCATAGATACAGAACAGACTGGGTCGTGTCCATAGATACAGAACAGACTGGGTCGTGTCCATAGATACAGAACAGACTGGGTCGTGTCCATAGATACAGAACAGACTGGGTCGTGTCCATAGATACAGAACAAACAGACTGAACGACCTGGTCGCGTCTCTGGCAACCGAAGTGTCGGGAAGATGAAACGGTATGAATAATAATGCCCTTGAAGCCGGTGTTTGGAGGATATATTGGCACATATTGTTAGTCGAGGGCCGACAAACCATGCCAATATATCCTCCAAACACCGGCTTCGAGGGCATTATCACGTTTCTACAAGGGGTTACCAACATATTAAAAAACATTATTTGATTAATGTATTCATACTATTTCATCCTTCCACAAGATATAGTCCCGACACAAATCTGGGGTTGCTATCCAAGCTGGCTGGTCGTTCGTTCTATCGGTTCGGTTGCCAGAGATGCGATCCAGACGTTCAGTCTTTTGGTTCTGTATCTATGGACCGTCGTCCAGTCTTTTGGTTCTGTATCTAGATCCAGTTGTTCAGTCTTTAGGTTCTGTATCTAGAACCAGTTGTTCAGTCTTTAGGTTCTGTATCTAGAACCAGTTGTTCAGTCTTTAGGTTCTGTATCTAGAACCAGTTGTTCAGTCTTTAGGTTCTGTATCTAGAACCAGTTGTTCAGTCTTTAGGTTCTGTATCTAGAACCAGTTGATCGTTCTAAATGTTCCTTTGCCATATTGGCTGGTAATCTTATCCATTGCTTGCTAGCTAGCCCACTACGGCTAACTTACAGTCACGTCAAACAGTGCAGCTGGAATTATTGTAAACTAGCTGCACATTGTTTCGTTTGAGCTTTTTTCAATTGACATTTCTTTGTTTTTATTCGATTAAAATGATGCCAGCTGATTCATGATTTCGACTGGCTGAGAAACGCTGCCTGCCTGTTTCATCCCGACCCGTCCATTAAGATAGGACATCTGTCAAACAAACATAAATAAAATACAGACAGCCTACTGGTCATGGTTAGGTTAAAAAAGGCCTAGAAAACACTGGTTTATTAATTTATCTGGTTGGACATTTCATGAGCATAACCAGTGGCATGCCAGCAATGATGAAGGTAATCATAGAATGGTGAGACATTAGACAGCTGATAATGTAGGGACTAACTAGTTAGAAACACTGGATCAGATGGGCTGCCCTCAAGCCTGCTAACTAACTAAGTAAGCTAGGCAACATCAAAAGGCTCCTCACAACTGCACTCGCTGTTTGCTTGTCAAAACACTGCAGCTCCATGAACAACTTCCGCAAAGCGCCTCGTTCCGCCTCGTCGTCCGTTATTTCCCAGGTAATGTCCAGAACGTCTGTGTTTGTCCCTTACATGCTGACCACACCAGAGGACATGCAGGTTGAAATATCAAAACACATTCTGGGGTCCCGGTGTGGCACAGTTGGTAGAGCATGGCACTTGCAATGCCAGGGTTGTGGGTTTGATTCCCACGACGAACAGTACGAACAAATATGAAAATGTATGCACTCACTACTGTAAGTTACCCTGGATAAGAGTGTCTGCTATATGACTGAAATGTAAATTAATTTGGGTACAGGTATTGCTGATGCTAGCTAATTAGTCCTGGGATAAAAACACATAACGTGTTCCGTGCCTGCTGTGGTAACAGGAGCTGTTGCGTAGCCATGGTCTGTTGGAGGTTCTGGAGGAGAAGGCTCCCTCTGGTGGCGAGCGCAGGCAGCGCAGAGACAGGTTGACAGAGAGGAGACAGTTACACCAGCTGAAGAGAGAGCATGACCTGGCAGAGGGCGGCAGGAGGAAGGTCCTGAGACTGGAGGAGGGACAGGAGGGGGATGGGGATTCGGGGTCGGACACAGAGCAGGGCGGGAAAGGACGGGACGGGAACGACAAGGAGCAGACGGGGGGACACAACCTGGACATACAGGTGAGGAGGACATCACTATGGAAGGAGCCATGGCAACAGACCAGTTGGTTACACTGTATTAATAAGAGAAATGCTTATACCACTTATAGATATTAAAACAAGTGCTGATATCTGTAATATCTGTCTTGAACCCGCCCCTACAGGAAGTGAAGTTCAAGCTTCGCCACAACGTGTCAGAGCTACAGGAAGCGGCATCAGCTAGCCAGGACCTGTCGTCAAGGCAACAAGCCCTTCTGAAGCTGCTGCTTTGTCGAGGCCTTTACCCCCAGCTGGCACTGCCAGACGAAAACAACGCCAACCGCAAGGACTCAGAACAGGTGTGTGAGCGTGTGTGAACAGGTGTGTATGTGTGAGCGTGTGTGAACAGGAGTGTATGTGTGAGTGTGTGTGAACAGGAGTGTATGTGTGAGAGTGTGTGAACAGGAGTGTATGTGTGAGTGTGTGTGAACAGGAGTGTATGTGTGAGTGTGTGTGAACAGGAGTGTATGTGTGAGCGTGTGTGAACAGGAGTGTATGTGTGAGTGTGTGTGAACAGGAGTGTATGTGTGAGTGTGTGTGAACAGGAGTGTATGTGTGAGTGTGTGTGAACAGGAGTGTATGTGTGAGTGTGTGTGAACAGGAGTGTATGTGTGAGTGTGTGTGAACAGGAGTGTATGTGTGAGCGTGTGTGAACAGGAGTGTATGTGTGAGCGTGTGTGAACAGGAGTGTATGTGTGAGTGTGTGTGAACAGGAGTGTATGTGTGAGCGTGTGTGAACAGGAGTGTATGTGTGAGTGTGTGTGAACAGGAGTGTGAGTGTGTGTGAACAGGAGTGTATGTGTGAGAGTGTGTGAACAGGAGTGTATGTGTGAGAGTGTGTGAACAGGAGTGTATGTGTGAGTGTGTGTGAACAGGAGTGTATGTGTGAGAGTGTGTGAACAGGAGTGTATGTGTGAGTGTGTGTGAACAGAAGTGTATGTGTGAGTGTGTGTGAACAGGAGTGTATGTGTGAGCGTGTGTGAACAGGAGTGTATGTGTGAGTGTGTGTGAACAGGAGTGTATGTGTGAGTGTGTGTGAACAGGAGTGTATGTGTGAGTGTGTGTGAACAGGAGTGTATGTGTGAGCGTGTGTGAACAGGAGTGTATGTGTGAGTGTGTGTGAACAGGAGTGTATGTGTGTGTGAACAGGAGTGTATGTGTGAGCGTGTGTGAACAGGAGTGTATGTGTGAGTGTGTGTGAACAGGAGTGTATGTGTGAGAGTGTGTGAACAGGAGTGTATGTGTGAGTGTGTGTGAACAGGAGTGTATGTGTGAGTGTGTGTGAACAGGAGTGTATGTGTGAGTGTGTGTGAACAGGAGTGTATGTGTGAGTGTGTGTGAACAGGAGTGTGAGTGTGTGTGAACAGGAGTGTGAGTGTGTGTGAACAGGAGTGTATGTGATGATAATGTCCCTGTCCCTATAGGTGTTCCATACCCGTAACAAGCAGGGGGCAGTGATCCACCCCACCAGTGTGTTTTCCAGCGACCCAGAGGTGCTGCACGTCCCTGAGGAGGGGAACAGAGAGGGACCTGATAAGGGAGAGAGCAGCAGACACCAGCTCCTAGCCTTCCTTACTCTACTGGAGACCAACAAGCCTTATGTATCCAACTGTGTCAGAGTCCCAGCTCTACAGGTCAGTACCGTGTCAGAGTCCCAGCTCTACAGGTCAGTACCGTGTCAGAGTCCCAGCTCTACAGGTCAGTACCGTGTCAGAGTCCCAGCTCTACAGGTCAGTACCGTGTCAGAGTCCCAGCTCTACAGGTCAGTACCGTGTCAGAGTCCCAGCTCTACAGGTCAGTACCGTGTCAGAGTCCCAGCTCTACAGGTCAGTACCGTGTCAGAGTCCCAGCTCTACAGGTCAGTACCGTGTCAGAGTCCCAGCTCTACAGGTCAGTACCGTGTCAGAGTCCCAGCTCTACAGGTCAGTACCGTGTCAGAGTCCCAGCTCTACAGGTCAGTACTGTTCTCGATGCCTGACAAAGATCCACCTTCAACTGAAATGTTATCAGCATCAGAGGTGGTTTAGAAGCACAGCTTTTATTGTTTCTGTCTGCAGCATTTTTCTCCTTGTATAATGTGTCCTGACTGCACTGTCTGTTCCTGTCCCCTCCCAGACCCTGTTGCTGCTAGCTAACTCCTTGGACACTAATGCTGACTGTACCAGGCTGGTGGTGGACGGCTGGTTGGAGGTAGGGCTGACAGGAGAGGGGGCTCTGAAGGTTCTGTCCACCTCCCTCACTCTCAGGGCCGACTGGGAGCGCCTCCTTCTAGCCCAGCTGGGACAGGGCACCCTGGGGGCCGGAGCGGGGAGCAGGGCCAAGGCTGGGGGAGGAGAGGGGCTGGGGTTGCCTGGGCTCTCCCGTAAAGACCTGGAGAAACTCAGTGAAGGACTGGTCCGCTTCCTGCTGTACACTGAGGTACAGTAACGCCTAACCCTTTAAATTGAGGTAGAGTACTATATAATATGGTACTTTTGTATTTAACGATCTTTAAATGTGGGTCCTAGTTATAACGTGACCTGACCAGGAAAAGCTCTGATCTCAAATCATCACGTCTCTTGTTTATTGTCTAGATAACATCAAGAGAACATCCCACTGAGGTGTCCGTCTGTCTGTCTTCTCTCTCCTCTCCAGGTGAGCTACAGTCTACGTCGCCTGACAGGCCTGCAGGTACAGAACCTGTACGTAGGTCCTCAGCCCCAGACAGAGCTCTCTGAGCCCCATCCCCCAAACCCCCTGTTTCCTGGGTTGGAGGCACAGCCTGACCCCATCAAGGGAGGCCTCAGAGTCACCAAATACTTCACCTACAACTGCCTCACTGTGAGTAGAGCCAGGTTATCATATGACCAACTGTGAGTAGAGCCAGGTTATCATATTACCAACTGTGTAGAGCCGGGTTATCATATTACCAACTGTGTAGAGCCGGGTTATCATATTACCAACTGTGTAGAGCCGGGTTATCATTTTACCAACTGTGTAGAGCCGGGTTATCATATTACCAACTGTGTAGAGCCGGGTTATCATATTACCAACTGTGTAGAGCCGGGTTATCATATTACCAACTGTGTAGAGCCGGGTTATCATATTACCAACTGTGTAGAGCCGGGTTATCATATTACCAACTTGGTAAAGATGGATAGAAGGACCTGTACTGTAGTGTGTCTGTACTGTAATGTGTCTGTACTGTAATGTGTCTGTACTATAGTGTGTCTGTACTGTAGTGTGTCTGTACTGTAGTGTGTCTGTACTGTAGTGTGTCTGTACTGTAATGTGTCTGTAGTGTAATGTGTCTGTACTGTAATGTGTCGGTACTGTCTGTACTAGAATGTGTCTGTACTGTAGTGTGTCTGTACTGTAATGTGTCTGTACTGTAGTGTGTCTGTACTGTAATGTGTCTGTAGAGTCTGTACTGTAGTGTGTCTGTACTGTAATGTGTCTGTACCGTGTGTCTGTACTGTAATGTGTCTGTACTGTAGTGTGTCTGTACTGTAGTGCGTCTGTAGAGTCTGTACTGTAGTGTGTCTGTACTGTAGTGTGTCTGTACTGTAATGTGTCTGTACTGTAGTGTGTCTGTACTGTAGTGTGTCTGTACTGTAGTGTGTCTGTAGAGTCTGTACTGTAATGTCTGTACTGTGTCTGTACTGTAATGTGTCTGTACTGTAATGTGTCTGTACTATAATGTGTCTGTACTGTAATGTGTCTGTACTGTAATGTGTCGGTACTGTCTGTACTAGAATGTGTCTGTACTGTAGTGTGTCTGTACTGTAATGTGTCTGTACTGTAGTGTGTCTGTACTGTAATGTGTCTGTAGAGTCTGTACTGTAGTGTGTCTGTACCGTGTGTCTGTACTGTAATGTGTCTGTACTGTAGTGTGTCTGTACTGTAGTGTGTCTGTACTGTAGTGCGTCTGTAGAGTCTGTACTGTAGTGTGTCTGTACTGTAATGTGTCTGTACCGTGTGTCTGTACTGTAGTGTGTCTGTACTGTAGTGTGTCTGTACTGTAGTGTGTCTGTAGAGTCTGTACTGTAATGTCTGTACTGTGTCTGTACTGTAATGTCTGTACTGTGTCTGTACTGTGTCTGTACTGTAATGTGTCTGTACTATAATGTGTCTGTACTGTAATGTGTCTGTAGAGTCTGTACTGTACTGTGTCTGTACTGTACTGTGTCTGTACTGTAATGTGTCTGTACTGTAATGTGTCTGTACTGTCTGTACTGTAATGTGTCTGTACTGTAGTGTGTCTGTACTGTAGTGTGTCTGTAGAGTCTGTACTGTAATGTCTGTACTGTGTCTGTACTGTAATGTGTCTGTACTATAATGTGTCTGTACTGTAATGTGTCTGTAGAGTCTGTACTGTAATGTGTCTGTACTGTAATGTGTCTGTACTGTCTGTACTGTAATGTGTCTGTACTGTAGTGTGTCTGTACTGTAATGTGTCTGTACTGTAGTGTGTCTGTACTGTAATGTGTCTGTTCCCCAGGACTCTAAGGACCTCTACAGTGAGTGTCTGCGTACGTTCTGGTCCTGTCCCCACTGTGACCTGTACAGTCCTGTCACACCGCTGGAGAGGATGAGCCATGAGGCCACCTGCAGGCCGCCCGGGGAAAAGCAGGACGACCAGGACAAAGGTGAGACGGGTTGCGTCTCAAATGGCACCCTATATAGTGCACTACTTTTGGCCCTGGTTCCTATTCCTTAAAAGTAGTGCACTATATAGGGGAAAGGGTGCCATTTGGGACCCAGAATACAGTGCATTGTAGAATAATAGTGAAGTAATAACATAATAACATCAAAACTATGACATAACACATATGGAATCATGTAGTAACCAAGAAAGTGTTCAACAAATCAAAATATATTTGAGATTCTTCAAAGTAGCCACCTTTGCCTTGATGATAGCTTTGCACACTCTTGGCATTCTCTCAACCAGCTTCACCTGGAATCCTTTTTCATCAGTCTTGAAGGACTTCCCACATATACTGAGCACTTGTTGGCTGCTTTTCCTTCACTGCAGTCGAAGGCCTGATTCACGCAGTCTCCTCTGAACAGTTAATGTTGAGATGAACTTGAACTTTGTGAAGCAATCTGAGGCTGGTAACTCTAATGAACTTATCCTCTGCAGCAGAGGTATTTCTGGGTCTTCCATTACTGTGGCGGTCGTCATGAAGCTGGTTGAAAGAATACCAAGAGTGTGCAAAGCTGTCACCAAGGCAAAGGTGGCTACTTTGAAGAATCTCAAATATAAAATATATTTTGATTTGTTTAACCCTTTTTTGGTTACTACATGATTCCATATGTGTTATGTCATAGTTTTGATGTCTATGTCTGAAAAAATAGAGCAAATAAAAAACCCTTGAATGAGTAATATTCCAATTTTTTGGCCCCCAGTGTCAGTATTCAGACCCTTTAATATGAGACCTGAAATGGAGCTCAGCTGCATCCTGTTTCCATTGATCATCCTTGAGATGTTTCTACAACTTGATTGGAGTCCACCTGTTGTAAATTCAATTGATTGGACATGTTTTGGAAAGGCACACACCTGTCTATATAAGGTCCCACAGTTGACAGTGCATGTCAGAGCAAAAACCATACCATGAAGTCGAAGGAATTGTCCATAGAGCTCAGAGACAGGATTGTGTTGAGGCACAGATCTGGGGAAGGGTACCAAAAATGTTCTGCAGTATTGAAGGTCCCCAAGAACACACTGGCCTCCATCATTCTTAAATGGAAGAAGTTTGGAACCACCAAGACTCTTCCTAGAGATGACCGCCCGGCCAAACTGAGCAATTGGGGGAGAAGGGCCTTGGTCAGGGAGGTGACCAAGAACCCAATGGTCACTCTGACAGAGTTACTCTGTGGAGATGGGAGAACCTTCCAGGTGGACAACCATCTCTGGAGCACTCCACCAATCAGGCCTTTATGGTAGAATGGCCAGACAGAAGCCACTCCTCAGTTAAAGGCACCTAAAGGACTCTCAGACCATGATTCTCTGGTCTGATGAAACCAACGCTTTGGCCCGAATGCCAAGCGTCACTGCTGAAGGAAACCTGGCACCATCCCTACGGTGAAGCATGGTGGTGGCAGCATCATGCTGTGGGGATGTTTTTCAGAGGCAGGGACTGGGAGACTAGTCAGGATCGAGGGAAAGATGAACGGAGCAAAGTACAGAGAGATCCTTGATGAAAACCTGCTCCAGAGCACTCAGGACCTCAGACTGGAGCGAAGGTTCACCTTCCAACAGGACAACAACCCTAAGCACACAGCCAAGCCAACGCAGGAGTGGCTTCAGGACAAAGTCTCTGAATGTCCTTGAGTGGCCCAGCCAGAGCCCAGACTTGAACCCGATCAAACATCTCTGGAGAGACCTGAAAATAGCTGTGCAGCAACGCTGCCCATCCAACCTGACAGAGCTTGAGAGGATCTGCAGAGAAGAATGGGAGAAACTCCTCAAATACTGGAGTGCCAAGCTTGTAGCATCAAACCCAAGAAGACTTGAGGCTGTAATCGCTGCCAACGGTGCTTCAACAAAGTACTGAGTAAAGGGTCTGAATACTTATGTAAATGTAATATTTCAGTTTTTTATTTGTAATACATTTGCAAAAATGTCTAAACTGTTTTTGCTTTGTCATTATGGGGTATTGTGTGTAGATTGATGTCATTATGGGGTATTGTGTGTAGATTGATGTCATTATGGGGTATTGTGTGTAGATTGATGTCATTATGGGGTATTGTGTGTAGATTGATTAGGGGGAAAACGATGTAATCTATTTTAGAATAAGGCTGTAACGTAACAAAATGTGGAAAAAGTCAAGGGGTCTGAATACTTTCCGAATGCACTGTATATATGATTTAATAGGATCTCTAGGAATAAGTCCAACTGATGGATACTGTATCTAATGTATATCTATTTAACATGACATAATAATGTTAAATCTATATATTGTAACATAACAAGCTAACTGACAGATGCTGTCTGTTTCAGAGGGTGACTACGTGAAGGCAGCCTCCTCTTCCTCCTCTGTGTCTAGTCTGGCCAGAGTCTACCACTGTGATGTCTGTGACAAGGACCTGACTCTCACTTCAACAGAGATCCTCAAACACAAGAGACTGCACATGCACTCTGGACGTTGAGAGACACTCAAGTTTCCTGCCTAGATCACCTGATCAGGACAAAGTATGGCCTTCAATGAACTGATATGGAAATCAACTACCTGAAGGTTTTCTAGTGAATAATGTAAGGGACTGTTTTTTAGAATAAAAGTAAGTCACGCCTCTTTCTTCTCATCATGTGATTTTTGTTTTCATCTCGAATCCCATTGGTTGAATCTCTGTTAGCTTCCCTCCCTTCCTAAACTCATGGTAAAAGACTGAATGACAAGTAGGCGTCAAAGAGGGAGGAAGCATCTGATTAAAATATAGAGGAGGGTTTAATAATGATACAAACCCACGATATGGAACACCTCAAAGCAGCACGTTGGCACAAAGTCAGACAGCATGGAAGATAACAACCTGTCTCCAAAAACAAATAGCCAATCAGAATATCTCATTAAATAAATAAACAGATCATATTTCAGTAATTACTTTCAAACAAATAAATACATATTAAAATGCACATTGGCAGAAATAAATGAATTGACCCCCATAAAAGATAAATAGTACTTAAATACAGAGTTACTTATAAATCAAGTTATTGATTAATCAAATCAAAAGGCACATTTATTAAGATGTAAGAATGGGGCCTTGGTTTGGGATACCATGTAGCCTGGCTCTCTCTCAGTAATGTGTTGGTTTGGGATACCATGTAGCCTGGCTCTCTCTCAGTAATGTGTTGGTTTGGGATACCATGTAGCCTGGCTCTCTCTCAGTAATGTGTTGGGTTGGGATACCATGTAGCCTGGCTCTCTCTCAGTAATGTGTTGGTTTGGGATACCATGTAGCCTGGCTCTCTCTCAGTAATGTGTTGGGTTGGGATACCATGTAGCCTGGCTCTCTCTCAGTAATGTGTTGAGTTGGGATACCATGTAGCCTGGCTCTCTCTCAGTAATGTGTTGGGTTGGGATACCATGTAGCCTGGCTCTCTCTCAGTAATGTGTTGGGTTGGGATACCATGTAGCCTGGCTCTCTCTCTCTCAGTAATGTGTTGGGTTGGGATACCATGTAGCCCGGCTCTCTCTCTCTTTCAGTAATGTGTTGGGTTGGGATACCATGTAGCCCGGCTCTCTCTCTCTCTCTCTCTCTCTCTCTCTCTCTCTCTCTCTCTCTCTCTCTCTCTCTCTCTCTCAGTAATGGGTTGGGATACCATGTAGCCCGGCTCTCTCTCTCAGTAATGTGTTGGGTTGGGATACCATGTAGCCTGGCTCTCTCTCTCTCTCTCAGTAATGTGTTGGGTTGGGATACCATGTAGCCTGGCTCTCTCTCTCTCTCTCAGTAATGTTTTGGGTTGGGATACCATGTAGCCTGGCTCTCTCTCTCTCTCAGTAATGTGTTGGGTTGGGATACCATGTAGCCTGGCTCTCTCAGTAATGTGTTGGGTTGGGATACCATGTAGCCTGGCTCTCTCTCTCTCTCTCTCTCAGTACTGAGTTAGGTTGGGGTACCATGTAGCCTGGCTCTCTCAGTAATGTGTTGGGTTGGGGTACCATGTAGCCTGGCTCTCTCTCTCTCTCTCTCTCTCTCTCTCTCTCAGTACTGTGTTAGGTTGGGGTACCATGTAGCCTGGCTCCCCCTCGGCACTGTGTGTGGATCAAACATATTGGTCGCAGAAATATAGTGTTGTGTGCCTGTCTGAGTGTGTCAGAAGACAAGTTTGCCATATCAACAGCTAAACTGAATATTGTGTGAGTGTACAGATCAGTACATCCACAGGGGGGTGTGTGTGTGTGTGTGTGTGTGTGTGTGTGTGTGTGTGTGTGTGTGTGTGTGTGAGTGATGGTAGGGAATGACCGTCGTGCAACAACACTGTGGTTGGGTTGGAGTTGTGCCATCTTGGCGGTCAGTGACTGGTCTGGGGAGGACGGGTCAGAGAACTGCCTGGTCTTACATGGACATAGTAACCTATGTTGCACTGGTAGACGTCCCCCTACCATACTGTAGGTACTGGTGTTACACTGATAGACGTCCCCCTACCATACTGTAGGTACTAGTGTTACACCGATATACACCCCCCTTCCATACTGTACAACGTCCCCCTCCTGTACACATTTTTCAACTGATGTAGAGTGGTGTCATCAAGAGAAGGTAGGTTCCTCTTCAATCCTGTCTCCTGGTAGATTAACACAGGGATTGCAGAATTAACATAGCAGTTTAAACACTCAATACTCTCAACCAAACGTCTGCCTAAACATAATCTCTCATGGACAGACGTATGTAACATAACATCTGACATATTTACACAAGATTTTAGTTCTGGGATTTCCGAGATTAGCCAAATACAAGATGTCTGAACCGAGAGTCTCCTGTTTTCCACCAAGTTAATGTAGTTTCTCTCATCCTAGTCTAGAACTACCACATCACCAGCAGCGATGGTACAACACCATTCTTACTAGCCCGGGTCCAAAGTCTGTGTCATGCGATACTTGAAAAGTATAATTTACTAGCCCGGTCTGAAAAGTACTAGCCTCGGGCTAGCAGGCTTTCATCCCTGATCACCAGCATGTGTAGGGTTAACTAAAACCATCCTTTGAATTCCAGGGACCTCATTTATAAAAAAAAAAATCTTAGATTTATACTTGAACTTAGTCGTAAGATCATTAACTTCGGTGGGCTTACAAAAGATACTGAGCATAAAAAACCTTGCTTATGCAGGTTCTAAGAAGTAATTTACGCACCTGTGATCTATACATCTCAAATTAACTTAAAATTGACAGCACCTGAACGTCAGCTGTAAATGGGAAACTAATGTCTTGTGGACAATACGTGTAGAATCGCCTCGATCAGCCATCATTCAGGATGCGGCTGAATGATGGCTGTGATATTACCCGACCTGTCACTCATTTCCCTCTGGAATGTCCCAGAAGCGAGGAATCCCAGAGTGGCAAGTACTTGGACAAATACAGGTATGGCATGATTACAGCATGCCTTCCGTTCCAGATTAGGGGCTAAATCCGCGCACAAATCTAACACAACATTTCTTGGGAGACGATATCGATTTATAAACCATGGATGATCATGAGCAAAAAAGTCATTCCAGTCTCTGAAAACTCTCTCCCTTCTAAAAGCAGGGTTTTCAATGTCTTCCAATAACACAAGATCAGCCATGGTTGCTTTTTTCTAATAGAACATCGCATCCTGTTTTTAATTCAAAACACATTGCGCCTGGCAATTAACTCCTCACACCTTTAATTGATAATCCCTAACAAATTGTTCATATAGTTAATCCCAAACTGCAATACCCTACATAACCAGCAGGAGGATAATTTACGTCAAATCTAGACTTTGCTTAGAGAGAAGATCATTTCCACGTCAAAGTAAGGTTTTTATAAATAACTACTTATACGTGGCTTTCTGCTTAAATCATACTTAAGATCAACGTTGATCGTAAGTCTGTTTTATGAATGAGGCCCCAGATCTATGGACAGTCAGTCTATCTTAACGTTTATACAAAGATGTACCATTAACTTGTGTGTCGAACACACAATACTTCACCATGTTAATCAAACCAGATTACTGATCACTTTTACATCACTTACTCTATTATTACAACAATAATAGAATTGCACTATTTTTTTTACGTTAGAAGGCCTGGTTTGGGCCTACAGATTGGTATTGGTTTTGGTCAGTAGTAAACCACTGTTCTGTGGTTTGACTGTTGTAGTGTTCAGAACCTGGACAGGACTGGTGGTGGGTCTGCAACACAATGCAGTCAGTCTGGCCAAACAGACATTGTTTTAAGTCACGTTATGGATGTAGACCCTTGTGGGAGTCTGGTGGTTGCTGTGCAGATTAACTACTTCCTTATAAAACCTCTTCTTCCGCACATCAGTCTGCTATACACATCCTCATATACTGTCCCCTGCCCTGCCTACACCCTCTAACACTACCCAACACTGTGCTCGTACTTAAATATTGAACTCACCCCCAAGACAACACTAGGGCTCTAAAACAGTACACTATCTCACCTTCCTCACCTTCCTCTTCCTCTGTGACTGAGAATTCTCTCTGGGACTTGAGGTACAGAAGCGCTAAACCAGAGGTAAGGGGGTGTGGTCATCTGGTAGTGTCTGTGTGTCTGATGGGGGTCCTGTCAACATGTTTAATAAAATATACCAATCAAAATTCTAATGAGATATATGTATATATAAATGTCTTTGTTTTTGCATTTTTTCTCCCTAAATTAAAAAACAAACTGACATTTGAAACAGTGTACACAACATCAGTCACTCTCTCCTCTCCTCTCCTCTCCTCCCCCAGTCCAGTCTCTGACCTCTCACCCCAGACAGAACAAACAGCAGCCAGTCCTCAGAAACTATGGTAACTCCTCTATGAAGGCTCCTGGTGATATACATTAAACCTGGGGCCATTCTGTGTTCCGTGTGCTGTGTTCCGTGTGCTGTGTTCCGTGTGCTGTGTTCCGTGTGCAGGGCAGGACAGGGCAGGGCAGCCACAGCCATGAACCAGTGAAGGAAAAGTAAAGAAGGTTGCAGGTTGACAAGAGAGAGTGGAAGGCTGTTGGGGACCAGGGAGGGTTAAGAGATCTGGGTCTACACCTCAAAGAGAGAGTGGAAGGCTATGGAGGGCCAGGGAGGGCTTTCTCTCTCTCTACTCCATTTAATACAGACCATCTCTGTTTCTTCTCCCCACTGCCTAACACCCTCCACCCCCCCCCCCCAAACCCCCCTGGGTCTAGCCCCCCCCCTCCCCAACCCCCCTGGGTCTAGCCTCCTCCAGCCTGGCCTCACCGGACGGCCTTGTGCTTCCCCCCACAGCAGCCACACCTCTCTCCACAGCGCAGGCAGACGCGCAGGGGCAGATAGCAGCACATACAGGGCACAAACAGGGACAAGGCCAGGAGGGCCAGCCAGCGGGCGCAGCACAGGGGGTGGGGATGGCCCTCTCCTAAAGAGTCCTCGCAGGAACACGGCTCCCAGAACTCGCCCTCTGAGTCTGACATACAGTGATAGAGCAGGCTCTCTGCGCACCACACACAGGTCCACTGGCGCAGGCAGTGTAGGGCGGGGTCGGGGGCGTCCCGGCAGCGGCCCCGCCCGTTCTCTGATTGGCTGAACACGGAGCGGCAGTAGACACAGCGTGACGAACACGACGACCCCGCCGGACACGGACTGTCCTCGTCTGGGGAGATGGCCGGGTCCCCATCACTACCATCCCCGCCTCCCGCTGCTGCCCCTCCTCCACCACCACCTCGCTTGCGAGTCCGTGAGCGGGGAGTGGCCAAAGAGGTGTGGATGCAGCATGGGGAAGGACTTCCCTTCCCGGTCTCCTGGGGCGAGCCGGCGCCCGACGAGCCTCCAGACACGGCGTTGGGCAGGGAGGCTATGCAGGTGGGTGAGGAGGAGGAGGAGAGGCGCTGGGATCCTTTACTGTCCAGAGTGACCGTCACCTCGCAGCCCGTCGTGCCCACCCCTGCCACCTCCTTCTCAAAGTGCACAACACACAGCTCTGTGGACTTGTCCTGTCTGCCCACCACCACCCCCCCAGTCAGACCACCCACCATGGTTCTAGCCGCCCCGGCACGCCGGTAGTCCTCGTAGCCCCGGGAGCCCCACAGGTCTTTACAGGGGTCCAGGCTGCGCAGGTCTCCCTCCTCTAGTAGAGAGATGGTGGGGGAGAGGGGGGAGGAGGCGGGGCCCTTTGCAGGAGTGGGGGGAGCAGGTGGAGGTGGAGGGGGGGACGGAGGGTTCAACACAGCTGTGACTTGGGAGAGTTGGTGCTGCGTAGGCCTGGTGTGGATCTGAAGAGAGAAGATTATCAGAATAGGAGATTGCTAACAATTACAGCATCTGCATCAGTCACAGCACCAGCAGTGCTCAACACGGTGAGGTGTGTTCCAGTCCTTCCCTGGACAGGTGTGGTGGTGAGGTGTGTTCCAGTCCTTACCTGGGCAGGTGTGGTGGTGAGGTGTGTTCCAGTCCTTACCTGGGCAGGTGTGGTGGTGAGGAGTGTTCCAGTCCTTACCTGGGCAGGTGTGGTGGTGAGGTGTGTTCCAGTCCTTACCTGGGCAGGTGTGGTGGTGAGGTGTGTTCCAGTCCTTACCTGGGCAGGTGTGGTGGTGAGGTGTGTTCCAGTCCTTACCTGGGCAGGTGTGGTGGTGAGGTGTGTTCCAGTCCTTACCTGGACGGGTGAGGTGTGTTCCAGTCTTTAACTGGGCAGGTGTGGTGGTGTGTGTTCCAGTCTTTAACTGGGCAGGTGTGGTGGTGAGGTGTGTTCCTGTCTTTAACTGGGCAGGTGTGGTGGTGTGTGTTCCAGTCCTTACCTGGGCAGGTGTGGTGGTGAGCGTGTGGGACCCCCCGAAGCTAAACTCCTCGGAGGTGGAACGTACGAAGCAGGTCGAGGAGGACTCGCTGGTTACTATGGTGATTGGCTTGGGAAGCATCTCCTTCCGGCTGTTGGAAGATGACTCACTTCCTGTATGGGACTGACATCATCAAACTACAGGTCAGAGGTCATGTAGACTGACACACATTACAGGTAATCACAACGTAGACTGACACACTACAGGTCAAAGGTCATCAGTGGGCTGTAGTGGAGCACACAAACACACCAAGACAATCGTGAAGAGGGCACGACAAAGCCTAACCCCCTCAGGAGACTGAAAAAATTTGGCATGGGTCCTCAGATCCTCAAAAAGTTCTACAGCTGCAACATCGAGAGCATCCTGACTGGTTGCATCACTGCCTGGTATGGCAACTGCTCTGCCTCCAATCGCAAAGTACTACAGAGGGTGGTGCGTACGGCCCAGTATATCACTGGGGCCAAGCTTCCTGACATCCAGGACCTCCATACCAGGCGGTGTCAGAGGAAGGCCCTAAAAATTTTCAAAGACTCCAGCCACCCTAGTCAGACTGTTCGCACGTCAAGCGGTACCGGAGTGCCAAGTCTACGTCAAAAAGGCTTCTTAACAGCTTCTACCCCAAAGCCATAAGACTGCTGAACAGCTAATCAAATGGCTACCCAGACTACACATTGACTCGGTACCGGTACCCCCTGTATATAGCCTGGTTACTAACCTGTACCCCTGCACATTGACTCGGTACCGGTACCCCCTGTATATAGCCTGGTTACTAACCTGTACCCCTGTACATTGACTCGGTACCGGTACCCCCTGTATATAGCCTCATTACTAACCTGTACCCCCACACATTGACTCGGTACCGGTACCCCCTGTATATAGCCTCATTACTAACCTGTACCCCAACACATTGACTCGGTACCGGTACCCCCTGTATATAGCCTCATTACTAACCTGTTCCCCCACACATTGACTCGGTACCGGTACCCCCTGTATATAGCCTGGTTACTAACCTGTACCCCTGCAAATTGACTCAATACCGGTACGCCCTGTATATAGCCTGGTTACTAACCTGTACCCCTGCACATTGACTCGGTACCGGTACCCCCTGTATATAGCCTCATTACTAGCCTGTACCCCTGCACATTGACTCGGTACCGGTACCCCCTGTATATAGCCTGGTTACTAACCTGTACCCCTGCACATTGACTCGGTACCGGTACCCCCTGTATATAGCCTCATTACTAACCTGTTCCCCCACACATTGACTCGGTACCGGTACCCCCTGTATAAAGCCTCATTACTAACCTGTACCCCAACACATTGACTCGGTACCGGTACCCCCTGTATATAGCCTCATTACTAACCTGTTCCCCCACACATTGACTCGGTACCGGTACCCCCTGTATATAGCCTGGTTACTAACCTGTACCCCTGCAAATTGACTCAATACCGGTACGCCCTGTATATAGCCTGGTTACTAACCTGTACCCCCACACATTGACTCGGTACCGGTACCCCCTGTATATAGCCTGGTTACTAACCTGTACCCCCACACATTGACTCGGTACCGGTACCCCCTGTATAAAGCCTCATTACTAACCTGTACCCCAACACATTGACTCGGTACCGGTACCCCCTGTATATAGCCTCATTACTAACCTGTTCCCCCACACATTGACTCGGTACCGGTACCCCCTGTATATAGCCTGGTTACTAACCTGTACCCCTGCAAATTGACTCAATACCGGTACGCCCTGTATATAGCCTGGTTACTAACCTGTACCCCAACACATTGACTCGGTACCGGTACCCCCTGTATATAGCCTCATTACTAACCTGTTCCCCCACACATTGACTCGGTACCGGTACCCCCTGTATATAGCCTCGTTACTAACCTGTACCCCCACACATTGACTCGGTACCGGTACCCCCTGTATATAGCTTTGTTACTAACCTGTACCCCCTCACATTGACTCGGTACCGGTACCCCCTGTATATAGCCTTGTTACTAACCTGTACCCCCACACATTGACTCGGTACCGGTACCCCCTGTATATAGCCTTGTTACTAACCTGTACCCCCACACATTGACTCGGTACCGGTACCCCCTGTATATAGCCTCATTACTAACCTGTACCCCCACACATTGACTCGGTACCGGTACCCCCTGTATATAGCCTCATTACTAACCTGTACCCCCACACATTGTCTCGGTACCGGTACCCCCTGTATATAGCCTGGTTACTAACCTGTACCCCTGCACATTGACTCGGTACCGGTACCCCCTGTATATAGCTTTGTTACTAACCTGTACCCCCTCACATTGACTCGGTACCGGTACCCCCTGTATATAGCCTTGTTACTAACCTGTACCCCCACACATTGACTCGGTACCGGTAGCCCCTGTATATAGCCTTGTTACTAACCTGTACCCCCACACATTGACTCGGTACCGGTACCCCCTGTATATAGCCTCATTACTAACCTGTACCCCCACACATTGACTCGGTACCGGTACCCCCTGTATATAGCCTCATTACTAACCTGTACCCCCACACATTGACTCGGTACCGGTACCCCCTGTATATAGCCTCATTACTAACCTGTACCCCCACACATTGTCTCGGTACCGGTACCCCCTGTATATAGCCTCGTTACTAACCTGTACCCCCACACATTGACTCAGTACCGGTACCCCCTGTATATAGCCTCATTACTAACCCGTACCCCCTGTATATAGCCTCATTACTAACCTGTACCCCCTGTATATAGCCTCATTACTAACCTGTACCCCCTGTATATAGCCTCATTACTAACCTGTACCCCCTGTTTATAGCCTCATTACTAACCTGTATATAGCCTCATTACTAACCTGTATATAGCCTGGTTACTAACCTGTATATAGCCTCATTACTAACCTGTTTATAGCCTCATTACTAACCTGTATATAGCCTCATTACTAACCTGTATATAGCCTGGTTACTAACCTGTATATAGCCTCATTACTAACCTGTATATAGCCTCATTACTAACCTGTATATAGCCTCATTACTAACCTGTATATAGCCTCATTACTAACCTGTATATAGCCTGGTTACTAACCTGTATATAGCCTCATTACTAACCTGTATATAGCCTCATTACTAACCTGTATATAGCCTCATTACTAACCTGTATATAGCCTGGTTACTAACCTGTATATAGCCTCATTACTAACCTGTATATAGCCTGGTTACTAACCTGTTTATAGCCTCATTACTAACCTGTATATAGCCTCATTACTAACCTGTATATAGCCTGGTTACTAACCTGTATATAGCCTCATTACTAACCTGTATATAGCCTCATTACTAACCTGTATATAGCCTCATTACTAACCTGTATATAGCCTCATTACTAACCTGTATATAGCCTCATTACTAACCGGTACTTCCTGTTTATAGCCTCATTACTAACCTGTATATAGCCTCATTACTAACCGGTACTTCCTGTTTATAGCCTCATTACTAACCTGTATATAGCCTCATTACTAACCTGTATGTAGCCTCATTACTAACCGGTACTTCCTGTTTATAGCCTCATTACTAACCGGTACTTCCTGTTTATAGCCTCATTATTGTTATTTTATTGTTGCACCTTTTTTTTTATTTTAGTTTATTTGGTCAATATTTTTCTTAACTCTTATTTTTCTTAAAACTGCGTTGATGGTTAAGGGCTTGTAAATAAGCATTTCATGGTAAGGTCTACACCTGTTGTACTTGGCGCATGTGACAAATACAATTTGATTTGAACACACTGTAGACTGACTACAGGTCAGAGGTCATCACACTGTAGACTGACACACACTACTGCTGCCTATAGACAAACTATAAATCACTGGCCACTTTATCAATGGAACACTAGTCACTTTAATAATGTTTATATATCCTGCATTACTCATCTCATATGTATATACTGTATTCTATACTATTCTACTGTATCACAGTCATTTAATAATGTTTATATATCCTGCATTACTCATCTCATATGTATATACTGTATTCTATACTATTCTACTGTATCACAGTCCATGCCTCTCTGACGTCGCTCGTCCATATATGTATATATTCTTATTTCCATTCCTTACTTAGATACTTTATTAATACCCAATACACACAAATCTATCTATCTATCTATCTATCTATCTATCTATCTATCTATCTATCTATCTATCTATCTATCTATCTATCTATCTATCTATCTATCTATCTATCTATCTATCTATCTATCTATGTTGTGTAACTCTTAGATATTACTTGTTAGATATTACTGCACTGTCGGAGCTAGAAGCATAAGTATTTCACTACACCCACAATGACATCTGCTAAACACATATATGTGACCAATAAAAACGTATTTGATTTGATTTTAACTTTAAACCAGTGGTATTTAGTCGGTCG
This sequence comes from Thymallus thymallus, assembly GCA_023634145.1. Classification (NCBI taxonomy): domain Eukaryota; kingdom Metazoa; phylum Chordata; class Actinopteri; order Salmoniformes; family Salmonidae; genus Thymallus; species Thymallus thymallus. The sequence continues at coordinate 33,113,463 of CM042379.1, read as the reverse complement.
CGTCCCCTAGTGGGGTCTTGGTGGAACTGCAACTTGGTTGTTTTTTTTAAATAATAAAATTAAAATATCGGATAACGTTTGAATATCATTTTATTGAGTAAATGTACAGTTGAAGTCATTAAAACTAATTTTACAACCACTACTGAACAAAAATATAAACACAACACATAGTGTTGGTCCCATATTTCATGAGCGGAAATAAAAGATCCCAGAAATGTTACATTCTCACAAAAAGCAGATTTCAGAATGCAATGAATTGAACATTGTTTTTTGTATGGGTCCCCATTTAGTCAACTGGTCGATTGTTCAGTCTATAGGCTGTTTAGTTGAGAAGATGCAAATAACATTTGGAAAGTATTCAAACAGCTTGACTTTTCCCACATTTTGTTAAATTACAGCCTTATTCTAAAATTGATTAAATAAAATTTTCCCTCAATCTACACACAATACCCCATAATGACAAAGCGAAAACAGGTTTTTAGAAATGTTTGCAAGTTTATTTAAAAAAAAACAGAGACCTTATTTAATTAAGTATTCAGACCCGTTGCTATGAGACTCGAAATTGAGCTCAGGTGCATCCTGTTTCCATTGATCATCCTTGAGATGTTTCTACAACTTGATTGGAGTCCACCTGTGGTAAATTCAATTGATTGGACATGATTTGGAAAGGCACACACCTGTCTATATAAGGTCCCACAGTTGACAGTGCATGTCAGAGCAAAACCCAAGCCATGAGGTCAAAGGAATTGTCCGTAGAGCTCAGAGACAGGATTGTGTCGAGGCACAGATCTGGGGAAGGGTACCAAAACATTTCTGTAGCATTGAAGGTCCCAAGAACACAGTGGCCTCCATCATTCTTAAATTGAAGAAGTTTGGAATCACTAAGACTCTTCCTAGAGCTGGCCACCCGGCCAAACTGAGCAATCGGGAGAAGAAGAACCTTAGTCAAGAACCCAATGGTCACTCTGACAGAGCTCCAGAGTTCCTCTGTGGAGATGGGAGAACCTTCCAGAAGGACAAACATCAGACGGAATCCACTCCTCAGTAAAAGGCACATGACAGCCCACTTGGAGTTTGCCAAAAGGCACCTAAAGACTCTCAGACCATGAAAAACAAGATTCTCTGGTCTGATGAAACCAAGATTGAACTCTTTGGCCTGAACGCCAAGCGTCACGCCTGGAGGAAACCTGGCACCATTCCTATGGTGAAGCATGGTGGTGGCAGCATCATGCTGTGGGGATGTTTTTCAGAGGCAGGGACTTGGAGACTAGTCAGGATCAAGGGAAAGATGAACAGAGCAAAGTACAGAGAGATCCTTGATGAAAACCTGCTCCAGAGCACTCAGGACTTCAGACTGGCGTGAAGGTTCACCTTCCAACAGGACAACGATCCTAAGCACACAGCCAAGCCAACGCAGGAGTGGCTTCGAGACAAAATCTCTGAATGTCCTTGAGTGGCCCAGCCAGAGCCTGGACTTGAACCCGATCTGGAGAGACCTGTAAATAGCTGTACAGAAATGCTTCCCATCCAGCCTGACGGAGCTTGAAAGGATCTGCAGAGAAGAATGGGAGAAACTCCCCAAATACAGGTGTGCCAAGCTTGTAGCGTCATACCCAAGAAGACTCAAGGCTGTACTACTATGGCTGACCCTGTAGGTAGGCCGTCATTATAAATAAGAATTTGTTCTTAACTGACTTGCCTAGTTAAATATAAAATAAAATTGTCGGAGTGGACATTGTTTGCACAGCTCACAACCTATGCTACACTTGTGAGAAACACGTTTTGGTTTATTTAATTCCATTTACCAGTTTTGTAAACATATTTTCGTATTTTGTTCGGAGCGCTCCTGTCATTGTTGAGTAAGGAGGTGCACCTGATTACTGATATAGAAAGTAGACCTGGCCTGTGCCCATTTTGGGGATTTCTAATAGTATTTCTGATTGTCTTAACCCACTAATGAGCTGTGGAGCTTCAAAGTATATTTTTCTTCACCTCAAACAGCAAACAAAGTTAGTTGTTTTTAATCGATTGAGACAATAGTTAATTTATCAGGGATAGAAACTGGTGACACATTTGTTTTGAAACACGCAAAGAAATCCCTGCTAGGGGGATAATTTTTAAATTTATTTTTATCAACTTTAAAATCCAATGTTATTTGTTTCCTAGACTACTACAAGTAACACTGAATAAACCACTAATATTACGGCCATGACAGCCTTTATAATAGAACACACACCTAAATATTGCACTTAGAAAAAAACATCTTAAAGTAGAAATAGAATGAAACAAACATTATATTGTCCTCTATAGTAGACATGGATCAAGGTTACATGTGTGTAAAAATAATGTTCACTGAGTAAAAAAAACAAATAATCCCCCCTCCCCCCTCCCTCACACACAAGTGTTACTGTATGTGAAGTTCAACACAACAAAAGCAATATCTTTGGGCTACACTGCACGTTATTACATTGTACACTTTCTGCCTGTGGACATCTGTTCTACAATGTGCCAGCAGAGCATGAGACCCTGAATCTACTTGTTTAACAAGCAACGCCTCATTTTCACCTATTTATCTCATTCTAAAAATTAACCACATACAGTAGAGGGAAAACATTAGTTCACAGACAGTAGTTAGTTTGTTAGCTAGCTAACTAGTTAACATTTCCCACAGATTGCCAGGGACCAGTGAGCAACTAACGTTATAGCTTGAGGAACGGCAAGGAGTCGTAGTATACCAGTTAATATACTGTACAGCTAATTGGTTCCTCAAGCTAACGTTACCTCATCTGATGTTGTAACGTTAGCTAGCTAGCTGTCTGACTTTGTTAGCCAGCTAATTTTCACACCATAAAATCCATTATTTGATCACCTAAGTTAGCTAATGTGCTCAACATTTATCTTTCTAACTGACAGAGAATTTGATCCAGCTAGCAAGATACCTAACAACAATGCTAACACATTGAGAAAAAAAGTGTCAAACAACGTAGCAGCCAAGTAGCCTACTATCTACGGTGGTGAAACTCTCCAAGCTGCTAATTAATTCAATACATTTTAGACGTCACTGCAGTATGGCCACATACTGGAGTATAGCTGCGGGGCTTAGACATATCCGAATTTTCTAAACATCAATGTACAGCAACATTTTTAGACGACACTGCAGAACACCCGCCATGTGCACACATACTCAGCTGTGGGGTTTACATGACGACACTGCAGAACACCCACAATATGCACACATACTCAGCTGTGGGGTTTACATGACGACACTGCAGAACACCCACAATATGCACACATACTCAGCTGTGGGGTTTACATGACGACACTGCAGAACACCCACAATATGCACACATACTCAGCTGTGGGGTTTACATGACGACACTGCAGAACACCCACAATATGCACACATACTCAGCTGTGGGGTTTACATGACGACACTGCAGAACACCCACAATATGCACACATACTCAGCTGTGGGGTTTACATGACGACACTGCAGAACACCCACAATATGCACACATACTCAGCTGTGGGGTTTACATGACGACACTGCAGAACACCCACAATATGCACACATACTCAGCTGTGGGGTTTACATGACGACACTGCAGAACACCCACAATATGCACACATACTCAGCTGTGGGGTTTACATGACGACACTGCAGAACACCCACAATATGCACAAATATTTAGCTGTGGGGTTTACATGACGACACTGCAGAACACCCACAATATGCACACATACTCAGCTGTGGGGTTTACATGACGACACTGCAGAACACCCACAATATGCACACATACTCAGCTGTGGGGTTTACATGACGACACTGCAGAACACCCACAATATGCACACATACTCAGCTGTGGGGTTTACATGACGACACTGCAGAACACCCACAATATGCACACATACTCAGCTGTGGGGTTTACATGACGACACTGCAGAACACCCACAATATGCACACATACTCAGCTGTGGGGTTTACATGACGACACTGCAGAACACCCACAATATGCACACATACTACAGTAGAACACATGATAATATATAGGCCTCCTGTCTGTGTGATAATATGAAGCACATATTCAGATTACAAACGTGTTCTGTGCTGTGAAGGTAAAGGAACAAAATGTCCAGCCTTAGTTTTCAAAACCTCCCACAATGACTCTCCCCACGTCAAGTCCATTTAACTCCTGAGTCAACTTCTTGCTAAAAACCATGAGCAGGCACGTACAGTTGAAGTCAGAAGTTTACATACACCTTAGCCAAATACATTTAAAATCGTTTTTTCACAATTCCTGACATTTAATCCTAGTAAAAATTCCCTGTTTTAGGTCAGTTAGGATCACCACTTTATTTTAAAATGTCAGAATAATAGTAGAGAGAATGATTTATTTCAGCTTTTACTTCTTTCATCACATTCCCAGTGGGTCAGAAGTTTACATCCACTCAATTAGTATTTGGTAGCATTGCCTTTAAATTGTTTAACTTGGATCAAACGTTTCAGGTAGCCTTCCACAAGCTTCCCACAATAAGTTGGGTGAATTTTGGCCCATTCCTCCTGACAGAACTGGTGTAACTAAGTCAGGTTTGTAGGCCTCCTTGCTCGCACACGCTTTTTCAGTTCTGCCTACAAATTTTCTATAGTATTTTCTCAGGGCACCCCCACAACATGATGCTGCCACCCCTGTGCTTCACGGTTGGGATGGTGTTCTTCGGCTTGCAAGCCTCCCTCTTTTTCCTACAAACATAACAATGGTCATTATGGCCAAACAGTTATATTTTTGTTTCATCAGACCAGAGGACATTTCTCCAAAACGTACGATCTTTGTCCCCATGTGCAGTTGCAAACCGTAGTCTGGCTATTTTATGGCGGTTTTGAAGCAGTGGCTTCTTCCTTTCTGAGCGGCCTTTCAGGTTATGTCTATAGGACTCGTTTTACTGTGGATATAGATACTTTTGTACCTGTTTTTTCCAGCATCTTCACAAGGTCCTTTGCTGTTGTTCTGGGATTGATTTGCACTTTTCGCACCAAAGTACGTTCATCTCTAGGAGACAGAACGCGTCTCCTTCCTGAGCGGTATGACGGCTGCGTGGTCCCATGGTGTTTATACTTGCGTACTATTGTTTGTACAGATGAACGTGGTACCTTCAGGCGTTTGGAAATTGCTCCCAAGGATGAACCAGACTTGTGGAGATCTACAATTGTTTTTCTGAGGTCTTGGCTGATTTCATTTGATTTTCCCATGATGTCCAGCAAAGAGGCACTGAGTTTGAAGGTAGGCCTTGAAATACATCCACAGGTACACCTCCAATTGACTCAAATTATGTCAATTAGCCTATCAGAAGCTTCTAAAGCCATGAATTTTCCAAGCTGTTTAAAGGAACAGTCAACTTAGTGTATGTAAACTTCTGACCCACTGGAATTGTGATATAGTGAATTATAAGTGAAATAATCTGTCTGTAAACAATTGTTGGAAGAATTACTTGTGTCATGCACAAAGTAGATGTCCTAACTTCTTGTATTTTGATACTTTTTCATACTGCCGCTCTAAGTATCATGTATCTGTATTTTGTGGATTTTCGTTCTGGCATTTTGCACCTGCCTGTGTTTTTTTTTTTGTAGCTGCTTGACAAAGACATTTCCCCTCGGGATCAATAAAGTCCCGTTAGTCGTTTCTAGAAGATCCCTACCTTTTTGCATGTTGTAAAGTCCAACTTTGAATTCTGCATGACAAGCCAGGGGTTTTATGTTTCCTTGTTCTTGAACTACAAATTGCACCTGCTCAGAGCACTTTGTCAGTGGATGCAGTGCCCCCCTCCCCCCCAGCTCCCCGTCTCCCTCTCCCGCTGAGTCTGACTCGCTAGCAGTCCTACTAGCTAGTGGAGGTGCCGGTGGTGATGCTGAACTGACGGGGTTAGCATCGCCATCAGGAACAGTTTGCCCCTCACTCCTCTCCTCCGGCACTGACAGTTCTCTGGCTCATTCTTGGTTCGATTCACCATCTTTGTCTGGATTTTGTGCGAACAGTGAAATAATTCATAAATCATGCGACTGGTAAACAAAGTCAAATCTGAGAGGATTCGGCTCAAATTTAGCACTGCGCTACGTCTTCGTTGACGTTCAGGGGACGCGCTGATATTGTAACTGATGCTGTAACTGTTGCTGTAACTGCTGCTGTAACTGTTGCTGTAACTGCTGCTGTAACTGTTGCTGTAACTGCTGCTGTAACTGCTGCTGTAACTGCTGCTGTAACTGTTGCTGTAACTGCTGATGTAACTGATGCCGTAACTGTTGCTGTAACTGCTGCTGTAACTGTTGCTGTAACTGCTGCTGTAACTGATGCCGTAACTGATGCCGTAACTGCTGATGTAACTGATGCCGTAACTCTTAAGTTGGTTGTCTCGTCTCTCTTCAGTCGTGTGCTGCATTCTGTTATGTGAATGATTGGCTGAGCCTTGGATACAGTCAGTACTGCTCCAAATGCGCATCACTCGTTTGCTTAGACAGTAGTGATCCAAACGCATATATTAGACAAGTCTGACACAGACTACAGCTCATCACACATGTACCACAGACTGACACAGACTACAGCTCATCACACATGTACCACAGTCTGACACAGACTACAGCTCATCACACATGTACCACAGTCTGACACAGACTACAGCTCATCACACATGTACCACAGACTGACACAGACTACAGCTCATCACACATGTACCACAGTCTGACACAGACTACAGCTCATCACACATGTACCACAGTCTGACACAGACTACAGCTCATCACACATGTACCACAGTCTGACACATACTACAGCTCATCACACATGGACATTCCATTCTCAGTACACAACATTATCCAGGACTGACACAATCATATGACGTCTTGGTCCAGGATCTACAGAGTGAGCAACACAATCTCTGTATGTTCAGCCCATTGATTGTTAAACATTAATTGAACCAATCACATCCGTTTTGGCCCTTGAGGCAGAGCTGCCCTCAGAACAACATTGAATAAAGGAAACCCCAGAGAGCTGCCCTCAGAACAACATTGAATAAAGGAAACCCCAGAGAGCTGCCCTCAGAACAACATTGAATTAAGGAAACCCCAGAGAGCTGCCCTCAGAAAAACATTGAATTAAGGAAACCCCAGAGAGCTGCCCTCAGAAAAACATTGAATTAAGGAAACCCCAGAGAGCTGCCCTCAGAAAAACATTGAATTAAGGAAACCCCAGAGAGCTGCCCTCAGAAAAACATTGAATTAAGGAAACCCCAGAGAGCTGCCCTCAGAAAAACATTGAATTAAGGAAACCCCAGAGAGCTGCCCTCAGAACAACACTGAATTAAGGAAAATCCAGAGAGCTGCCCTCAGAACAACATTGAATTAAGGAAACCCCAGAGCTGCCCTCAGAACAACACTGAATTAAGGAAACCCCAGAGCTGCCCTCAGAACAACATTGAATTAAGGAAACCAGCTCCACTAAACAGATCCTATGTCTAATCTGATCATAAATCTGTGTGTATAAAAGGATGAAGCCACTCACTGCTTGACCATCGTCCTCAGTGTCACCCTCTTCAGGCGTGGAGGAGGAAGGAGATTCAGAGCCGCGGTCCAGCTTATCGATGACCGCCTGTAGGCCGCGCTCGAAGGAGATGGCGTCAGCAGGACTCTGGAACGTCAGGCCAAACTTACGCTCCTCCACACGCCAGTGATGGAAGATGGGGTTCACCTTGTTGTAGACCAGCCCCTTCTGCACAGCACACTCCAGTACCGGCTACACACAGACACAGACAGGGAGGTAGAGGGGATCACTGCACCAACTCCAAAACCAGAGTTCACACAAACGCTGTACCATAGAGTTAGGGTTTAATACATACAGTAAATACATGAGTCAGACACGTGCACTGTGCATGATTTTGTTTGCTCTATACAATGGAACCAATGGACAAGTCCCATGGAGACCTTGTCTCAGATGGTCCCTCGGGTGGCATAGCACTGAAGACAGGCGTGACACACAGACTCACTGCTCGATCACGTAGCCGCTCTCCACGTACAATGTATTCTCTTCGCCCCCTGCCTTCATGGCTCCTCCCCTTACATATCACCACGTGACTGAGGCCGCCGCCCCCCAGGGGTACCCAGCCGCCACTGGAGTCATCACGTGTCATCACCACGGCTCTAACACGCACACTGAGGAGAGACAACAGAGGATTAGACAGTACAATGAGAAACACACGTATACACACACACACACACACACACATGTATTCACACACACACACACACACTCATACACACATGTATTCACACACACACACACACTCATACACACATGTATTCACACACACACACTCATACACACATGCATCACAAGCACACACACACACACACTCATACACACATGTATTCACACACACACACACACACACACACACACACACACACACACGTATTCACACACACACACACACACACACTCATACACACATGTATTCACACACACACACACACACTCATACACACATGTATTCACACACACACACACACACACACACACACTGTAGGGATGTGTGACCACACACACCCCTATATAATATTAATGCATAATACAATTTGATTGCTCTGTTTACAAAGATGCAGAGCCAACTGGTCAAATGTGAAAAGAACAGAGTAGAAAATCTCCTACAAGTAAATTCCTATTATAACAAATGAATAAGAATTCATATATAGAGAGATAGACCTAAGAACATACAGTCATCATGTTGCAAATTCCAACAGAATCATGATATGGAATATGCTATGGTCTGTTGACACTGGCTATGACATCAAGTGTCACCTAACTGTTTAATCAACATCCATCTCATGTTTCAAAATGTGAAGATGAAGAAAAAAGCACTCCTCCATCTAACATTATCTTTGTCTTCTTAATCTCAGTAGGCCTACTCCTATAGAGGCACTTCAGGACTATAAACCCCACCAGAGAAATCAATGGTAGGAAGGACGGAAGCAGACAGGTTTTTATAATGGAGAGTCACGTGAGCAAGGTAAATCTAATATCGCCTAGGATGTGATGACTGCACCAATCAACACAAAACCTTGGAGTGAATAATAGATTATTATACAGCACAGAATAAACCATAGCAGGGTTTGTTTTAGAACGACTACGACTCTTATTCCTGAGTAATGTAGTGTCACGAGGAAATTCCACGGAATGAGAGAAATATTGAGGCAAGGCGAGAATGACGAATGGGAGGTGGGAGCAAGAAGGAGTGTTTCCCAGATGTATCAATGAACGCGCCCATTCGCCATCCGAGCGAGGCCCTGTATCTCGCAACACAGCCCTCTCCTCCTCCTCTAGTCCACCAGATGCACAATGAATGAGTGTTTTAGATTCCATCACCGTGGATCGACAGAGCTAATAAGACACGGGCATCATAACGTTACATTTGTAATACATAGGATTCCCATAATTGTTGCAATAATTGTAAGACATTGCGTTCTCCTCTCCTCCTCTCTCCCCCTACTGCCTGTTCATCACACACTCGCTCGCTAACACATCCCGATATTCGTTATTTTATGAATGAAATACAATAAAACACAGTGATTTAAACGGATGTGCAATATCTCAAAGAAAATGCAATCGTTTGGAAATGGGAGAGATGAGTGGGTGCGAGGATAGAAAGAGGGAGCGAGGGATGGGGGAGGGGGCGATGAGAAAGGGAAGGAGAGGAGGGGTTGAGGAAGAGAGCGAGAGAAAAATCACATTTCATTCATAAAGTTGGGCTTTAAAAATCATAATGAAACCCGAGACGCGTTGATAAAAATCCCATCGCCAGCATCCCTCCCTGGTTTACCGGATCCTGTGTCTGTGAATGACGAGAGCGTGGCCAAAACTCGCCATATTTTGTCCATTTCTTCAATACATTTTACACATTGACTGATTTATTTAATGGTTAAAGAGAAGTCCCCGCCACTGCGTGACTATTATCTGGTATTTCTCACTGTGGGTTTTATCATTCGATTAGAAGCCGTGTTGACTTTGATACGATATTGAATCCTGTCTTTACACCGTTTAATATTTTAGCACCCATGTAACCGAATCATATATACATATTTATCACATATTTGCATGAATATATCGGGAATGGGGTGTATACTGTTGATTCAAGACTACGTAATGGTGTTTATGCTCAACTATATCAATAGACTGTACCTTTGTCTGTCCTGAGATTGCCTTCTGGTGTAACATCGGTGCTTATCAGAGATTAATGTAATGACCAAGCTAAATTGATTTCATATAATATTCTATGAATAAAAAGATAAGGACTTACTCGCCCTCCATGTCTCGGTGTAGCCGCTGCTTCGAGCTCTTTGCCCCAGTATCCCTGTCCTGTAGATCCCCCTTGTCCAGATCACTCACACCCTCACTCTTTCACTCTCTCGTTCTATCTCACTCTCTGCTCTCATTTTCTAATCTTTCTCTCTCTCCACCTTTACGTCGTTTCTGGTTATCAGGATGGACTTGGGTTGCAGCAGCCATTTTCCGCTGGCAGCAGCGGCAGCATCCTCCCTCCCTCTTTCTCTAAATCACTCCCTCTCCCTCCCTCACCCATTCTCTAAATCACTCCCTCTCCCTCCCTCACCCATTCTCTAAATCACTCCCTCCCTCACCCATTCTCTAAATCACTCCCTCCCCCTCCCTCCCTCACCCATTCTCTAAATCACTCACTATTTATTCCCTTCTAACTACCATTATACCTGCCATGTGCCCTTCTAACTACCATTATACCTGTCATGTGCCCTTCTAACTACCATTATACCTGTCATGTGCCCTTCTAACTACCATTATACCTGTCATGTGCCCTTCTAACTACCATTATACCTGTCATGTGCCCTTCTAACTACCATTATACCTGTCATGTGCCCTTCTAACTACCATTATACCTGCAAATCCTTCCTTCCGCACCAGCCTGGTCTCAGAGCAAAATGTATTATATGTTACTAAAATCTAGGCTTTTGCATATACATTACCAGGGTATTTGGAAATAGCCACGGATGATTTTTAAATACCATTGAAACTACAGTATTTCTTTTTTAAATAAACGTTACTATTTGTAGCTACTTTTAAGGTTAATATCTGCAATCAACTTGTGCGATACCTTAGGAGATAAAGAAGATCATGTTCTTCATTTCATCTGTCATTATGAAGTTTACTAGGAGGCTGCTGGGAGGAAGGGAGGGAGGGAGGGAGGGAGGCTGCTGGGAGGGAGGGAGGGAGGGAGGCTGCTGGGAGGGAGGGAGGCTGCTGGGAGGGAGGGAGGGAGGGAGGATGCTGCCGCTGCAACCCAAGTCCAACCTGATAACCAGAAACGACGTAAAGGTGGAGAGAGAGAAAGATTAGAAAATGAGAGCAGAGAGTGAGATAGAACGAGAGAGTGAAAGAGTGAGGGTGTGAGTGATCTGGACAAGTTTAGCAATTTAGCTAATTAGCAACTTTGCAACTACTTACTACTTTTAGCTGCTTTGGAACTACTTAGCATGTTAGATAACCCTAAACTAAACCCTTTAACCTGACTCCTAACCCTAACCTTAACCCTAGCCTAGCTAACGTTAGCGACATAGCTAACTTTAGCATTAGCCACCTAGCTAACATTAGAAACAACAAATTGCAATCCGTAACATATCATACGAATTGTAATTCATAACATACTATATGTTCTACAATTTGTATTATATTGTACAACAACTATTATATTGGTAATGTAACATCATACTACACTGAACAAAAATCTAAACGCAACAAGCAATAATTTAAAAGATTTTACTGAGTTACATATCAATTGAAATAAATTCATTATGCCATCGATAAAATGCAATTGTGTTCGTTGTCCGTAGCTTTGTGCCTGCCCATATTATAACCCCACCGCCACCATGGGCACTCTGTTCACAACGTTGACATCAGAAAACCGTGTTCAGTGCCGGTATTACTGAATATCCCGTTTTGGCACAAGGTCCGTTTTGAAGGCATGGCAATCTGGATACCGTCCAAGCCTATTAAAATCTGTGTCACTCCATTTAGTTTGATATGCCATCTGCTCTGTACTGAAGTCAGGTCAAGACCCTGGTGAGGATGACGAGCACGCAGATGAGCTTCCCTGTGATGGTTTCTGAAAGTTTGTCCAGAAATTCTTCAGATGGGCAAACCCACAGTTTGATCAGCTGTCTGGGTGGCTGGTCTAAGATGATCCTGCAGGTCCTGGGCCAGCCGCAACAATGTGTCGGAGGAAACACCGTACAACTGGCGACACAAGTCAGCGTGCATGCGCCCAGCCCACCATAAGGACTCGCTAGAGTGCGATGGGACAAGGACATCCCGGCCGGCAAAACCCTCCCCTAACCTGGTAAACGTTTTTCCAATTGTGCACCGCCTCATGGGTCTCCCGGTCGCGGCCAGTTGCGACACAGCCTGGGATCAAACCCGGGTCTGTAGTGATGCCTCTAGACCGCTGCGTCACTCGGGAGGCCCCAGAAATCAGCTTTTTGTGCGCATAGAACATTTCTGGGATATTTTATTTCAGCTCATGAAACATGGGACCAACACTTTACATGTTGTGTTTATATTTTTGTTCAGTGTAAATGTAATATATAATACGTTTTGCTCTGAGACCAGGTTATCTGCACTAATCATTGGCTTCACAATCCATGTCTGTCTGCCGGGAACCCTCAAACACCTAAGGAAATGTGTACAGTCATAGATACAGGCAACAGAAATGTGTACAGTCATAGATACAGGCAACATTGGAGAGAGAGAGAGAGAGAGAGAGAGAGAGAGAGAGAGAGAGAGAGAGAGAGAGAGAGAGAGAGAGAGAGAGAGAGAGAGAGAGAGAGAGAGAGAGAGAGAGAGAGAGAGAGAGAGAGAGAGAGAGAGAGAGAGAGAGAGAGAGAGAGAGAGAGAGAGAGAGAGAGAGAGAGAGAGAGAGAGAGAGAGAGAGAGAGAGAGAGAGAGAGAGAGCCTCATTATCAGAATGGATTGGTAGGCAGGCTGTTCAATCAGTTCTATAACACCTACATATTAACAATAACCATCAGTGTCTTATTCTCTTTGGGAGCATGCCAACTGTAAGCCCTATATTGAACAGTGCATTATGAGGATCTCTCCAAAAGAATCCCCCACCATAGACCCCAGACCCCAGAGCGCAGCCGGAGACAATGACAGAGGGGCGCAACTCCAGTGGACAGCACCTCTCCCCAATTACGTTGTCGCATTCTGGATCTTTCTTTGGTTGAAAAATCTCTAGGTTTCACATCTGTTTACAGTTTCAAATTCTACATTCATTGGGCTGTAATACATTGTTTAATTAGTGCAAAATAGACATACACAAACCCAAGTTTTCCCAAGACAATAAGGCGAAACTCATATTTCAGAACCATGGACAGCACAAAACGCCTACCCACTGTTGGCAACCTATACTGAACAACAATATAAAACACAACATGCAACAATTTCAAAGATTTTACTGAGTTACAGTTTATACAGTGCCTATTAAGTATTAAGACCCTTTGACTTTATCCACATTTTGTTACGTTACAGCCTTATTCTAAAATTGATTCAATTGTTTTTTTCACTCATCAATCTACACACAATACCACATAATGACACAATACCCCATAAAGGTTTGCTAATTTATAAAAAAAAAACACATTTATCACATTTACATAAGTATTCAGACCCTTTACTCAGTACTTTGTTGAAGCACCGTTGGCAGCGATTACAGCCTCAAGTCTTCTTGAGCATTCCCATTCTTCTCTGCAGACCCTCTCAACCTCCGTCAGGTTGGATGGGGAGCGTCGCTGCACAGCTATTTTCTTTATTAGTCCCTCTCCCACACCATGATGCTGCCACCGCAGGGATGGTGCCAGGTTTCCTCCAGACGTGACGCTTGGCATCATGTTCAATCAATTAAACTTACCACAGGTGGAGTCATATGGAAAAAGGGAAGGGGTCTGAATACTTTCTGAATGCACTGTATGCATCTGTTGGTCCCAGATACCTTAAAAATAAAGGTAGTGGCGTGGACCACCATTTGCTTCATGCAGCTTGACATCTCCTTCACATATTGTTAATCAGACTGTTGACTATGTCCTGTGGAATGTTGTCCTACTCATCATTGGCTGTGCTAAGTTGCTTGATATTGGCAGGAACTAGAATACACTGTAGATCCAGAGCAACCCAAACATGCTCAATGGGTGACATGCCTGGTGAGTATGCAGGCTATGGAAGAACTGGGACATTTTCAGCTTCCAGGAATTGAGTACAGATCCTTGTGACAAGGGGCAGTGCATTATCGTGCTGAAATATGAGGTGATGGCGGCGGATGAATGGCACGACAATGGGCCTCAGGATCTTGTCACGGTATCTCTGTGCATTCAAATTGTAATTGATCAAACGCAATTGTGTTCGTTGCCTGCCTATTCTATAACCCCACCACCACCATGGGGCATTCTGTTTTACAAGATTGACATCAGCAAACCGCTCGGCCACACGACGCCATACACGTGATCTGTGGTTGTGAGGCCGGTTGGAGGTACTGCCAAATTCTCTACAACGACGTTAGAGGTGGCTTATGGTAGAGAAATTAACATTCAATTATCTGGCAACAGATCTGATGGACATTCCTGCAGTCAGCATGTCAATTGCATGCACCCTCAAAACTTGAGACATCTGTGGCATTGTGTTGTGTGACAAAACTGCAGCTTTTTGGCATGCCACACCTGTCAGGTGGAGGAATTGTCTTGGCAAAGGAGAAATGCTCACTGACAGGGATGTAAACAACATTTGAGATAAATGCATATGGAAAATGTCTGGGATCTTTTATTTCAGCTCATGAAACATGAGACCAGCACTTTACATGTTGCGTTTATATTTTTGTTCAGTGTAGAACTAGCACTGTGACTTAAATTGTCTGTATCTGAAAACTTGACATAGTCAATATATTAGGAAATGAATGTCGTTTGCCTTGCTGCTAAGAGCTCATTGGAGGCAGCTCGCGCTGAAAAAGAACGCCCTGGAACTTGTGTTGTAATTCAAACCTGAACATTCCTCACCTGTGACGACATCTGCAACGCTGCGACTTGACTGGACCACGTCAAGGTACCGTTGAAACCAGCCAGCTAACGGTAACTCGCCGGTGAAGGTAACTTCAGCTAGCATTGGTGTTGTTATAACGTTAATGTAAGCCAAATGTAAATTCGCTGTATTTGTAAACTATTAAATGTAGATACCTTGGGCGAAATCTAAAATAGATCCAATAAAGATTGGATCCATTTTTCTCTACTTTTTAAAATTACAATTAATTCAAACAGGTTAATGATATGTTGTGTTCTTAAGGTAATAACTTTACTGGGTTTAGAGGAGACGTTGAATATGGCGATTATACTTTAAACCCTGTAAACTGCCATTCACCATCTTTTAAATCTTAATTATGTCAGACGTTCGGTACTTACCAAAGAATGGAGTTTAGCCGAACAACTATGGCCATTACCGCCGTTACTCCGGTATCTAACGGTACTTCCAAAAAAGGTCTAAATAAAAATGTACATGCATACTTTTGTCTGAAAAGTAGCTAGCTAAGCAGGGGCGGACTGAACATCTGTCATCTCGGACAAATGCCAGATGGGCTGCACCTTTGCTAAGTGGGCCTGTCTAACTTGTTATGTTTTGCCAAAGTTATCCCTATATGGCTAATAATGGTGGCCTCAATGAAAGCCATGGGCCATGTGGGTGATTTTACTGGAGGTGCAGAAGAGGTGGCATTCACACTTAGTCAAAAACAATACTTTGGCTAGATTCTTTCCAGACAACACAACTTCTTATTTAGACCTTTTTTGGAAGTACATACTGGCTGTAACGGCAGTAATGGCCATAGTTGCTCAGCGAAACGGCATTCTTTGGTAAGTACCGAATGTATTTTGACATTATTACGCTTGAAAGCTGGTGAATGGCAAGTTGAATGGCTGCTTCATGGGATCAAATGAGAATCGACATAGTCAACATCTCCTGTAAACCCAGATTGTGGTTCGTTAGGCCGATGGCTCAACATTGTTGTCAAACACTTATTTGTAAACAATGCCGTCATTGTAAATAAGAATTTGTTCTTAACTGACTTGCCTAGTAAAATAAAGGTCCAATTAAAAATATATATATATTTTAGGACTCAAATTGAAGATTTGACACATATCTAATTTATTTTATTTATTTATTATTTATTTATACAGATGATCTCAATGAAATTTAAAATCTATTTTACAAGACAGGCCTGTCCAATAACAGACAGGCATACAGTACCATCAGAAAGTCTTCACACCCCTTGACTTTTTCCACATGTTGTTGTGTTACAGCCTGAATTTAAAATAGATTACATTTAGATGTTGTGTCGCTGATCTACATACAATACCTCATAATGGCAACATGGAATTATGTTTTTAGGAATGTTTACAAATTAATAAAAGCTGAAATGTCTTGAGTCAATAAGTATTCAACCCCTTTGTTATGTCAAGCCTAAATACTTTCAGCAGTAAAAATGTCCTTAACAAGTCAGATAATAAGTAGTATGGACTCACTGTGTGTGTAACAATAGTGTTTAACATGGTTTTTGAATGACTACCTCATATCTGTACCTCACATATGCAGTTATCTGTAAGGTCCCTCAGTCGAGCAGGGAATTACAAGCACAGATTCAACCACAAAGACCCGGGAGGTTTTCCAACGCCTCACAAAGAAGAACACCTATTGGTAGATGGGTAAAAAAAAGCAGACATTGAATATCCATTTGAGCATGGTGAAGTTATTAATTACACTTAGGATGGTGTGTCAATACACCCAGTCACTACAAAGATACAGGCGTCCTTCCTAACTCAGTTGCTGGAGAGGAAGGAAACTGCTCAGGGATTTCACCATGAGGCCATTGGTGATTTTAAACCAGTTACAGAGTTTAATGGCTGTGATGGGAGAACACTGAGGATGGATCAACATTGTAGTTACTACACAATACTAACCTAAATGACAGAGTGAAAAGATGGAAGCCTGTTCAGAATACAAATATTCCAATACATGAATCCTGTTTGCAATAAGGCACTAAAGTAATACTGAAAAACATTTGCCAAAGAAATGTAATTTTTGGCATGAATACAAAGCAGGTATGTATTCTTGTCATAAAGATACGCTTATAGAACATTTCTCAAGTAAAGGTTAGTCACCCAGTAAAATACTACTTGAGTAAAAGTAAAAAAGTATTTGGTTTTAAATATACTTAAGATCAAAAGTAAATGTTATTGCTAAAATATACAATTAAATACATTTGAATCCCACTTTGTAACACAATAACATTTGAAAAAAGTCAGGGGTTGTGAATACTTTCTGAAGGCACTGTAGGCCTATTCGAGAGAGATGATAGGCTGGGTATCTGTAAAGCACTTTGTGACAACTGTTGATGTATTTACGGCTTTATCAAATACATTTGATTGGTTGATTGGTCGATTATATTAGAGAGACATAATAGTTATTTTCATTTTCAGGAAATTAGAGTGAGAGAGGATGGGCAACAGCCACTCAGAGCAGGAACAACAGCCCGAGAAAAGCCTGGAGAGGGGCAACATTGAGAAGGGAAAACCGAAAGATACAGTAAAGACCAACACCAAGGTTTCCACCCCTCTCTCTCCCACCCCCAAGCTCTTAACCCCTGTGCCACCCATTCAGTTCAAGGGCATCCCAGACTTCACTGTGAACATGGGGCAAGCTTCTCTATGCCCACTGCAGGCGACCCCATCTCTATCAAGTCTCTCCACAGAGAGCCCAATGAGCATGCAGGCTGTTCCTACATTCTCTTCTACCCCCTCCTCTCCTTCCTGGCATACCCCTATAAACCCCCCTCACCCATCCCAGTCCACCTCTTTACCAAAACCTCAGCCACAGGGCCCATGGCAGGAGGCAGCCCAGGCCCCCTACCCTCAGCCAACACAGCAGAGGCCAGCACCAGTGGCCCCCAACCCTCAGCCAACACAGCAGAGGCCAGCACCAGTGGCCCCCAACCCTCAGCCAACACAGCAGAGGCCAGCACCAGTGGCCCACAACCCTCAGCCATTACAGCAAAGACCAGCACCAGTGGCCCCCAACCCTCAGCCATTACAGCAGAGACCAGCACCAGTGGCCCCCAACCCTCAGCCATTACAGCAGAGAGCAGCACCAGTGGCCCCCAACCCTCAGCCATTACAGCAGAGACCAGCACCAGTGGCCCCCAACCCTCAGCCATTACAGCCGAGAGCAGCACCAGTGGCCCCCAACCCTCAGCCATTACAGCAGAGACCAGCACCAGAGGCCCCCAACCCTCAGCCATTACAGCAGAGACCAGCACCAGTGGCCCCCAACCCTCAGCCATTACAGCAGAGACCAGCACCAGAGGCCCCCAACCCTCAGCCATTACAGCAGAGACCAGCGGCAGTGAAAGCAGTGAGAAAGGCTTACCCAGCCAAGACCCAGCCCACCTCCACTGCCCCAGCCAAGACCCAGCCCACCTCCACTGCCCCAGCCAAGACCCAACAAGATCCTCCTCTTCAAAATATCAGTGTCAAGTCACCACTGACTCCTGATACTGCACCCAAGTCACCACTGACTGCTGATACTGCACCCAAGTCACCACTGACTCCTGATACTGCACCCAAGTCACCACTGACTCCTGATACTGCACCCAAGTCACCACTGACTGCTGATACTGCACCCAAGTCACCACTGACTCCTGATACTGCACCCAAGTCACCACTGACTCCTGATACTGCACCCAAGTCACCACTGACTCCTATTATCAAACCTAAATCATTGATTAGAATTACTCAACCTGATGGAACACATATTACTCTTGATGAACTGAAGTCTAAACTTATCAGTCTTTGTGGTGACACTCGCAGCAGCCTGGGCACAAGCAGGACCGCTGAATTTCAAAAGACTGCATCTATATCACCACCGACTGCTACTACTAAACCCATATCACCACCGACTGCTACTACTAAACCCATATCACCACCGACTGCTACTACTAAACCCATATCACCACCGACTGCTACTACTAAACCCATATCACCACCGACTGCTACTACTAAACCAGCGAGGAAGCTTAGAGAGACAATTAAGGTTAGGAGACCTGACGGAACACCTATTAGTTATGGTGAACTGAAGGCTGGACTTCCAGAGACAGAGAGAACCAGCAACCCTAGTGGTGACACTGGCAACAGTGACAAGGGCACAACCAGGAGCACTGAGAATAAAGAGAAACTCACTGCTTCTCTCAAAGTGCCTCCAAACTTTGTGCTCTCTAAAAAGATTCTGAAAAAGATTGAGCATAGGTGAGTCCCTGGTCTGTCTGTCTGTCCCACTGTCTGTCTTTATGTCCATCTGTCTATATATCTGTCTGTCTGTCAAATCAAATCAAATTGTATTTGTCACATGCGCCGAATACAACAGGTGTAGACCTTACAGTGAAATGCTTCCTAACAAGCCCTTAACCAACAATACAACAGGTGTAGACCTTACAGTGAAATGCTTACTAACATGCCCTTAACCAACAGTACAACAGGTGTAGACCTTACAGTGAAATGCTTCCTAACAAGCCCTTAACCAACAATACAACAGGTGTAGACCTTACAGTGAAATGCTTACTAACAAGCCCTTAACCAACAATACAACAGGTGTAGACCTTACAGTGAAATGGTTACTTACAAGCCCTTAACCAACAATACAACAGGTGTAGACCTTACAGTGAAATGCTTACTAACAAGCCCTTAACCAACAATACAACAGGTGTAGACCTTACAGTGAAATGCTTACTAACATGCCCTTAACCAACAGTACAACAGGTGTAGACCTTACAGTGAAATGCTTACTAACAAGCCCTTAACCAACAATACAACAGGTGTAGACCTTACAGTGAAATGCTTACTAACATGCCCTTAACCAACAGTACAACAGGTGTAGACCTTACAGTGAAATGCTTCCTAACAAGCCCTTAACCAACAATACAACAGGTGTAGACCTTACAGTGAAATGCTTCCTAACAAGCCCTTAACCAACAATACAACAGGTGTAGACCTTACAGTGAAATGCTTACTAACATGCCCTTAACCAACAGTACAACAGGTGTAGACCTTACAGTGAAATGCTTCCTAACAAGCCCTTAACCAACAATACAACAGGTGTAGACCTTACAGTGAAATGCTTACTAACAAGCCCTTAACCAACAATACAACAGGTGTAGACCTTACAGTGAAATGGTTACTTACAAGCCCTTAACCAACAATACAACAGGTGTAGACCTTACAGTGAAATGCTTACTAACATCCCTTAACCAACAATACAACAGGTGTAGACCTTACAGTGAAATGCTTACTAACAAGCCCTTAACCAACAATACAACAGGTGTAGACCTTACAGTGAAATGCTTACTAACAAGCCCTTAACCAACAATACAACAGGTGTAGACCTTACAGTGAAATGCTTACTAACATGCCCTTAACCAACAGTACAACAGGTGTAGACCTTACAGTGAAATGCTTCCTAACAAGCCCTTAACCAACAATACAACAGGTGTAGACCTTACAGTGAAATGCTTACTAACAAGCCCTTAACCAACAATACAACAGGTGTAGACCTTACAGTGAAATGGTTACTTACAAGCCCTTAACCAACAATACAACAGGTGTAGACCTTACAGTGAAATGCTTACTAACAAGCCCTTAACCAACAATACAACAGGTGTAGACCTTACAGTGAAATGCTTACTAACAAGCCCTTAACCAACAATACAACAGGTGTAGACCTTACAGTGAAATGCTTACTAACAAGCCCTTAACCAACAATACAACAGGTGTAGACCTTACAGTGAAATGCTTACTAACAAGCCCTTAACCAACAATACAACAGGTGTAGACCTTACAGTGAAATGCTGACTAACAAGCCCTTAACCAACAATACAACAGGTGTAGACCTTACAGTGAAATGCTTACTAACAAGCCCTTAACCAACAATACAACAGGTGTAGACCTTACAGTGAAATGCTGACTAACAAGCCCTTAACCAACAATACAACAGGTGTAGACCTTACCGTGAAATGCTTACTAACAAGCCCTTAACCAACAATACAACAGGTGTAGACCTTACAGTGAAATGCTTACTAACAAGCCCTTAACCAACAATACAACAGGTGTAGACCTTACAGTGAAATGCTTACTAACAAGCCCTTAACCAACAATACAACAGGTGTAGACCTTACAGTGAAATGCTTACTAACAAGCCCTTAACCAACAATACAACAGGTGTAGACCTTACAGTGAAATGCTGACTAACAAGCCCTTAACCAACAATACAACAGGTGTAGACCTTACAGTGAAATGCTTACTAACAAGCCCTTAACCAACAATACAACAGGTGTAGACCTTACAGTGAAATGCTTACTAACAAGCCCTTAACCAACAATACAACAGGTGTAGACCTTACCGTGAAATGCTTACTAACAAGCCCTTAACCAACAATACAACAGGTGTAGACCTTACAGTGAAATGCTGACTAACAAGCCCTTAACCAACAATACAACAGGTGTAGACCTTACCGTGAAATGCTTACTAACAAGCCCTTAACCAACAATACAACAGGTGTAGACCTTACAGTGAAATGCTTACTAACAAGCCCTTAACCAACAATACAACAGGTGTAGACCTTACAGTGAAATGCTTACTAACAAGCCCTTAACCAACAATACAACAGGTGTAGACCTTACAGTGAAATGCTTACTAACAAGCCCTTAACCAACAATACAACAGGTGTAGACCTTACAGTGAAATGCTTACTAACAAGCCCTTAACCAACAATACAACAGGTGTAGACCTTACAGTGAAATGCTGACTAACAAGCCCTTAACCAACAATACAACAGGTGTAGACCTTACAGTGAAATGCTTACTAACAAGCCCTTAACCAACAATACAACAGGTGTAGACCTTACCGTGAAATGCTGACTAACAAGCCCTTAACCAACAATACAACAGGTGTAGACCTTACCATGAAATGCTTACTAACAAGCCCTTAACCAACAATACAACAGGTGTAGACCTTACAGTGAAATGCTTACTAACAAGCCCTTAACCAACAATACAACAGGTGTAGACCTTACAGTGAAATGCTTACTAACAAGCCCTTAACCAACAATACAACAGGTGTAGACCTTACAGTGAAATGCTTACTAACAAGCCCTTAACCAACAATACAACAGGTGTAGACCTTACAGTGAAATGCTTACTAACAAGCCCTTAACCAACAATACAACAGGTGTAGACCTTACAGTGAAATGCTTACTAACAAGCCCTTAACCAACAATACAACAGGTGTAGACCTTACAGTGAAATGCTGACTAACAAGCCCTTAACCAACAGTACAACAGGTGTAGACCTTACAGTGAAATGCTGACTAACAAGCCCTTAACCAACAATGCAACAGGTGTAGACCTTACAGTGAAATGCTTACTAACAAGTCCTTAACCAACAATACAACAGGTGTAGACCTTACAGTGAAATGCTGACTAACAAGCCCTTAACCAACAATACAACAGGTGTAGACCTTACAGTGAAATGCTGACTAACAAGCCCTTAACCAACAATACAACAGGTGTAGACCTTACAGTGAAATGCTTACTAACAAGCCCTTAACCAACAATACAGTTTTAAGAAAATATTTACAAACTAAAGTAAAACAAAATTATAGAAAAAAGTAACACAAGGGCCTCCCTTAAGGTAAGGCATTACTACAGACCCTGGTTCAGCAGTCTAAGGTAAGGCATTACTACAGACCCTGGTTCAGCAGTCTAAGGTAAGGCATTACTACAGACCCTGGTTCAGCAGTCTAAGGTAAGGCATTACTACAGACCCTGGTTCAGCAGTCTAAGGTAAGGCATTACTACAGACCCTGGTTCAGCAGTCTAAGGTAAGGCATTACTACAGACCCTGGTTCAGCAGTCTAAGGTAAGGCATTACTACAGACCCTGGTTCAGCAGTCTAAGGTAAGGCATTACTACAGACCCTGGTTCAGCAGTCTAAGGTAAGGCATTACTACAGACCCTGGTTCAGCAGTCTAAGGTAAGGCATTACTACAGACCCTGGTTCAGCAGTCTAAGGTACTGCATTACTACAGACCCTGGTTCAGCAGTCTAAGGTAAGGCATTACTACAGACCCTGGTTCAGCAGTCTAAGGTAAGGCATCACAGTGCTAGAGGCATTACTACAGATTTACATTCTAGTCATTTAGCAGACACTCTTATCCAGAGCAACTTACAGTTAGTTAGTGCATACCTTTTACATACTGGTCCCCCATGGGAACTATATGTTACTCCAGATCCTGGTCTACACAAAATACCCCATAACGACAGGTTTGAGGTCTCCCGAGTGGCACTGCATCGTCGTTGTAAAGAAGAATTTGTTCTTAACTGACTTGCCTAGTGAAATAAAGGTGGCAGGCCGGGTGTACAGTGTTTCCTCTGACACATTGGTGCGGCTGGCTTCCGGATTAAGTGTGCATTGTGTCAAGAAGGGGGGTCAATGCAAATAGTCTGGGTAGCCATTTGATTAATTGTTCAGCAGTCTTATGTCTTGGGGGTAGAAGCTGTTAAGGAGCCTTTTGGACCTAGACTTGGCGCTCCGGTACCACTTGCTGTGCGGTAGCAGAGTGAAGAGTCTATGACTGGAGTTTTTGACAATTGTTTGGACCTTCCTCTGACACCGCCTAGAATATAGGTCCTGGATGTCAGGAAGCTTGGCCCCAGTGATGTACTGGGCCGTATGCACCACCCTCTGTAGTACCTTGCGGTCGGATGCCTAGCAGTTGCCATACCAGGCGGTGATGCAACCAGTCAGGATGCTCTCGATGGTGCAGCTGTATAACTTTTTGACGTGCCCTCTTCACAACTTTCTTGGTGTGTTTGGACCATGATAGTTTGTTAGTGAGGTGGACACCAAGGAACTTGAAACTCTCGACCCGCTCCACTACAGCCCTGTCGATGTTAATGGGGCCGTGATCGGCCCTCCTTGTCCTGTAGTCCACCATCATCTCCTTCGTCTTGCTCACGTTGAGGGAGAGGTTGTTATCCTGGCACCACACTGCCAGGTCTCTGACCTCCTCTCTATAGGCTGTCTCATCGTTGTCGGTGATCAGGCCTACCACTGTTGTGTCGTCTGCAAACTTATTGATGGTGTTGGAGTCGTGCCTGGCCACGCAGTCGTGGGTGAACAGGGAGTACAGGAGGGGACTGAGCACGCACCCCTGAGGGGCCCCAGTGTTGAGGATCAGCGTGGCAGATGTGTTGTTGCCTACCCTTACCACCTGGGGGCGACCCGTCAGGAAGTCCAGGATCCAGTTGCAGAGGGAGGTGTTTAGTCCCAGGGTCCTTAGCTTAGTGATCAGCTTGGAGGGCACTATGTGTTGAACGCTGAGCTGTAGTCAATTAACAGCATTCTCACGTAGGTGTCTATCTGTCTGTCTGTCCCTCTGTCTGTCTTTCTCACAGGAGGCTGGTGACACCTTCATTGGGGAGGACGGGCTCGTGTTAATAGAATAAATGGAATGGTATCAAATGCATCAAACACATGATTTCCATTCCAGCCATTATTATGAGCCGTCCTCCCATCAACACCCTCCACTGGTCTGTCTGTCCCTCTGTCTGTCTGTCCCTCTGTCTGTCAGTCTGTCTGTCCCTCTGTCTGTCTGTCCCTCTGTCTGTATATCTGTCTATCTGTCCCTCTGTCTGTATATCTCTATCTGTCTGTCTGTATGTCCCTCTGTCTGTCTGTCCCTCTGTCTGTATATCTCTGTCTGTCTGTCTGTCCCTCTGTCTGTATGTCCCTCTGTCTGTATGTCCCTCTGTCTGTATATCTCTGTCTGTCTGTCTGTCTGTCCCTCTGTCTGTCTATCTGTCTATCTGTCCCTCTGTCTGTATATCTCTGTCTGTCAGTCTGTCCCTCTGTCAGTCTGTCCCTCTGTCTGTATGTCCCTCTGTCTGTATATCTGTCTGTCCCTCTGTCTGTCTATCTGTCTGTCTATCTGTCCCTCTGTCTGTATATCTCTGTCAGTCTGTCCCTCAACTGGTCTGTCTGTCCCTCTGTCTGTATGTCCCTCTGTCTGTCTGTCTGTCTGTCTGTCTGTCTGTCTGTCTGTCTGTCTGTCTGTCCCTCTGTCTGTATATCTCTGTCTGTCAGTCTGTCCCTCAACTGGTCTGTCTGTCCCTCTATCTGTATGTCCCTCTGTCTGTATATCTCTGTCTGTCTGTCTGTATATCTCTGTCTGTCTATCTGTCTGTCTGTCCCTCTGTCTGTATGTCCCTCTGTCTGTCTATCCCTCCCTCCCTCTGTCTATCTGTCCCTCTGTCTATCTGTCTATCTGTCTATCTGTCCCTCTGTCTATCTGTCTATCTGTCCCTCTGTCTATCTGTCCCTCTGTCTATCTGTCCCTCTGTCTATCTGTCCCTCTGTCTATCTGTCTGTCTGCTTGGTTGTGTTCCAGATTCCTAGTATATTATATGATTTGACCATTAGACTGAAGATGGGCATAAAAATCATGTGTGTAAAAAGTACCCATCTGTCATACTTGAGTAAAAGTAAAGATACCTTCATAGAAAATGACTCAAGTAAAAGTGAAAGTCGCCCAGTAAAATACTACTTGAATGAAAGTCTAAAAGTATTTGGTTTTAAATATACTAAAGTATCAAAAGTAAATGAAATAGCTCAAATCAAATGTAAAAGTATACATCATTTCAAATTCCTTATATTAAGCAAACCAGACGGCACAATGTTCTTGTTTTTAAAATGTACAGATAGCCAGGGGAACACTCCAACAATCAAACATACTTTACAAACTAAGCATGTGTGTTTAGTGAGTCCTCCAGATCAGAGGCAGTAGAGATGACCAGGGATGTTCTCTTGATAAGTGCGGGAATTTGACGCTTTTCCTGTCCTGCTAAGCATTCAAAATGTAACAAGAATAAAGTACATTTATTGTCTTTAGGAATGTAGTAAAGTAAAAGTTGTAAAAAATATTAATAGTAAAGTACAGATACCCCAGAAAATGACTTAAGTAGTACTTTAAATGTATTTTTACTTAAGTACTTTAAACCACTGATAAAAATTGGTTTTAATACATGCTTTATACTACTACTACAATAAGTGCATTTTTTGTGTAGTTTGTGTATAGGGGTCAGTCAGGTTGTCATGCTCCCCCAATCCCCTCCCTCCTCAGGATGGAGTATGTGAAGAAGCAAGAGAGTCTGCCACCCACTCCCACCCCCCTGAGGCAGGCTGCAGTCAGGGCAGCTCTGAACGGAGTCCCCATCAGTGAGGCTGTCAAAACTTCCACCCCTAAAGTCAAGCCTGCTCACAGAGAGGCCAAGGCCCAGAAAGCCAAGACCTCCAAGTCAGACTATGACTTCAACACTGCTGGCCAGACAATACAGCCAGCATGCCAGCCACAAAACAACCCAGAGCCTGCTGGGGCTTTAGCAGCACACGTTCCAAACAAATCATTTTCTCTGGGGGCTACCACACCTTCAGCACAAACCCAGAAAGAGAAACCGTCTAAAACCCAACCTCGGGCTCAGACTAAAGCAGCCCCTGAGGCTCATGGGGCCGGTAGCACCCTGACCAGTAGCACCCTGACCGATAGCACCCTGACCAGTAGCACCCTGACCAGTAGCACCCTGACCAGTAGCACCCCGAGCGGTAGCACCCTGACCAGTAGCACCCTGACCAGTAGCACCCCGAGCGGTAGCACCCTGACCAGTAGCACCCCGAGCGGTAGCACCCTGACCAGTAGCACCCTGACCAGTAGCACCCTGACCAGTAGCACCCCGAGCGGCACCGGTAAACCAGCGGGAACAGGAAGCAGCAGCCGGCTCATCTTCTCTCCCAACTCTGTGAACGGGCGTGCCCAGTCAACCAGACTGAGGCTGAAGCAGATGAGAGAGGACAGGTCCAGGGCTCAGCCAGCAGAGGGCAGCAGAGAGGACAGGTCCAGAACTCAGCCAGCAGAGGGCAGCAGAGAGGACAGGTCCAGAACTCAGCCAGCAGAGGGCAGCAGAGAGGACAGGTCCAGAACTCAGCCAGCAGAGAACAGCAGAGAGGACAGGTCCAGAACTCAGCCAGCAGAGGGCAGCAGAGAGGACAGGTCCAGGGCTCAACCAGCAGAGAACAGCAGAGAGGACAGGTCCAGAACTCAGCCAGCAGAGGGCAGCAGAGAGGACAGGTCCAGAACTCAGCCAGCAGAGGGCAGCAGAGAGGACAGGTCCAGAACTCAGCCAGCAGAGGGCAGCAGAGAGGACAGGTCCAGGGCTCAACCAGCAGAGGGCAGCAGAGAGGACAGGTCCAGAACTCAGCCAGCAGAGAACAGCAGAGAGGACAGGTCCAGAACTCAGCCAGCAGAGGGCAGCAGAGAGGACAGGTCCAGGGCTCAGCCAGCAGAGAACAGCAGAGAGGACAGGTCCAGAACTCAGCCAGCAGAGGGCAGCAGAGAGGACAGGTCCAGGGCTCAACCAGCAGAGGGCAGCAGAGAGGACAGGTCCAGGGCTCAACCAGCAGAGGGCAGCAGAGAGGACAGGTCCAGAACTCAGCCAGCAGAGAACAGCAGAGAGGACAGGTCCAGAACTCAGCCAGCAGAGGGCAGCAGAGAGGACAGGTCCAGGGCTCAACCAGCAGAGGGCAGCAGAGAGGACAGGTCCAGGGCTCAACCAGCAGAGGGCAGCAGAGAGGACAGGTCCAGGGCTCAACCAGCAGAGGGCAGCAGAGAGGACAGGTCCAGGGCTCAACCAGCAGAGGGCAGCAGAGAGGCCAAACCCTCTACAGAGAGCAAGGAACAGCCAGAGGCCAAACCCTCTACAGAGAGCAAGAGTCCACAGCAGCAGCAGGAGGTCATCAGGGAAGCATCAGGATTCACTACAACACACTACACTAACTGGCACCTGTCCAATGCCCAGTGGCCCATGCCCTCCTTTACAGAGCCCATGTTCGACGATGCAACACATCTGATGGAGAGGTATCAGAAGTATTCTAATGAGTTCCATTATCCTGATGGCAGCGGTGTGGTTGACTTCTCTAAGTTCAGCATGTCTACAACACTGAGTAGTAAGGTGACGGTGAGGGAGGTGGATGGTTCTACAGAGGTAGACACAGCCTTCAAGGAGTGGTACAGTGGCATCAACCCCTCCACACCTAAAACTACTAACCTCTCCACAGCTACTACTACTAGCCCCTCCACAGCTCCTACTACTGCCATACCCACTACCCAGCTACCACAAGCCTCAGACCCCAAACCCCCTGCAGACCCCACAGCACCTAAAGCCCCTAAAGTGTCCACCCCCCCAGCCAAGGCTCCTCCCCCCAAGTCCAGGAAGAAACAGAAACAAGTAGTGTCTCAGTCCAAGGCTCAGTCCAGGAGCGCAGGAAAGGTGAAGACAACGGATGACAATAAAGAGGAGAAAATGGAGGATATCCCACCAGCCTCTCCTCCATCTCCCAAGTGCCGTCCCCGCCCATCAGGCCGCTGGCACCCGTTCACGGTGGACAAGTCCTGCTCGTGCCAGGCCCGCTGCCAGCACCGTGCCACTAATGCAGCGCTGCCACCCAACCTCACCAAATGGTGAGTCACACTAACACACACTCCAACCTAGCCTAGCTACCTGCCAAGCTGCTCAACTACACAGCTTCACAGTGTTGGCTCCATCATTTGATAACTCATTCCCCCTGTGAGTGAAGGTTGATATAACACTATGGATATGAATGTGTCAAGCTATGGTTCCAGGTCATGTAGGAAAGAAAATATGCTGTTCCATTCCTATACTAGCGTGATCATTTCTAGCCCCCCCATTAAGATATGGAACGCCGTTTGGGTCTTTGACTGTCAAAAAAGAAACACACGTCAAATAAGCTTGTTGACCAATCAGGACCTGAATATGACTGCACGTCACATAACAATTTAACAGTGCTGGTCATTAAAACAGCTAGAGAGCTGGATAGCTGATGGATGCAAACAATGTTCTCCCCCCAAAACATAGCAAAACGACATAATCTGTTTCAGAAGCTATAGTTAGCTAACTATCTAGCTATGTGCCATCATCTAAAATACCCCTAATTAATAAAACTGTCCTTATTGATGAATGGTGGTCAGACCCACCTATGTGAAGCTAGCCACAATAAGGATTAGCCACAACAGTGGAATTTGCAGTTAGCATTCAAATTAAAAGTATGTTATTGACAGTGATACAAATTAATACAAACAGTGGAATTATGCCATGGATCGTGCTAAACGAGGTGGGAAAGTTATATAAATTCAAAAAAATAAAATACATTTGACAAAACTCTGTTGAAATCTGTTGAAATGTATTAGACTTTAGAATTGCATTGGGGGCATACTTATTTTTTGTATTTATTTAACTAGGCAAGTCAGTTAAGAACAAATTCTTATTTACAATGACGGCCTACCTACAGGTTCAGCCCCTGGAGCAAATTAGGGTTAAGTGCCTTGCTCAAGGACATATCGACAGGTTTTTCACCTTGGGTATTCAAACCAGCAACCTTTTGGTTACTGGCCCAACGCTCTAACCACTAGGCTACCTGCCGGCCTAAAATGTCACTGTACAGCCTTACCTATGGATTGTGGATCAATGACATGGGGTATCAGTCTACTCAGTGACACCCAGAGAACATTAGCATTGTAGCTCTTATTGCGGGACTCTGAAACCACTGTGAATTGAGCCACATTTATTGTCCCAGTCACCCTACTATGTGTATTGAACGCTATTCCAGAGGAAAAACAATACAAATGGATGTTTTGGAGTCTGAGGAGGACGTTGGGAAAAAAGGTACTGAGTAGACTGATACCTAAGGAATGGGGATCAATGAAATAGGGTAAGGCTGTACAGTGCAATATGAATGTCAATACGCACAATAGGCTGACTGGGGAGGTGACTTCACACAGTCACAGTCCCGAGATAAGAGTTCAACTCTTCAGTTGTATTCTGTGGATGTCACTGAGTAGACTGATACCCCATTTCATTGCTCCACATTCCAACCTTGTATTACATGATCTAGTCTAAATATTGCATGATTCCACCAATTGTAACCTTCTACGTCACTTTCAAATCTGTCCTTTTATTTTGAAGGCGAACCGCAAATTCCACTATTGTGGACCATAACCCGGTCCGGTCAAGCCTCAGCCGTTTAGGTTTACTGGCTGCTTATAACGTTAGCGTTGGACAGGGTTAACTAACTGGCTAGGTATTTTCATGAACTGAAGTTCTAGTGGCTACCTAGCTAATACTTACTCAGCAATGATTTAGGAATCCATGTAAGAATATTAAAAATGACTGCAGTTTGTATTGGTCATTGTTTTCAGGCTAGTTGCATTGGGGCTAGCTAGGTAGCTAACCCAGAAGTTGCTATTAATATAACATCTGTATCAAAGATATTTGCAAAACATGTTTTATCCTGATCTTATTTAAAATATTCACACGGAAGTTTTCCCATTCGGTCGAACAAATAATGCCTTGTCACCATGGCGGTATTGTCAACACATCCTTCGTGGGCGGTGTGTGCATGTTGACAGTGCTACTGATCACGGGCAAATTCAGCACTAAACATTTTCTAGAATATAATTGTATTCTTTGACACGCAAAGACCCAAAAGGTGTTCCATAGAAAGACAACCTGGCTGTTCCCTGTCTTCCTCCGCCGGCAGGTTGAACGTGAGGAAGAACTACCTGTGTGAGCCTGCCTGGGTCACCACGGCAACCCTGGCCGCCTCCCTAGCGATGAGAGCGCGAGGAGAGAACACGAGGATCCACAAATACTAGTCACGAGCTGCGTGTTCAGGAAGTATTTATACTACATGAAACTGAACTTCAAAATAAAAGAATGGATTAAAGAACCCAATTATTTAGTTGTATAGTAGTCATGTTAAGTCACCTATTAAATTACACTTCAAATTAGAAAGTAGACCGTAAATCAGAAAAGATTTTAATATTTTAAAAGTCAATGTTGATAATCTTTCAGAAACAAACATTTGTATTTTCCAGATCAATTAGATTAC
The DNA here is from genome assembly GCA_023634145.1 of Thymallus thymallus. Lineage (NCBI taxonomy): Eukaryota > Metazoa > Chordata > Actinopteri > Salmoniformes > Salmonidae > Thymallus > Thymallus thymallus. Next base: position 33,082,299 of record CM042379.1, on the reverse strand, counting down.
AAACCATTGTGGAGGGGGGGATTAAACCAAACATTTTACAGCAATTCTGTCAGTTGCTAGGAGACGAGGCCAGGGCATTGAAATAAACATCTGTGAGCACTACAGAGTAAAAAAAAAAAAAGATATACCTCAGAGGACAAGGATAACCCAAATACCAGGTGTAATGTAGGATGGAAACCATCACTATATGGCCACTGTGCTGCAGCCCACTATGCATTAGTAAATGGACTGAGAGAATCTCAAATTACACCATATTCCCTAGACATAATCCTACCAAATGTTCACATCAAGTTCCTCAATGCAGTCAGGGTAAATTGAAACGGACATTATAATGTGCCAACACTTCAATCTTTAAACTCAGGGTGATTCCCAAAAGGTGGACAAAGCTGTCAGGAGCCACTGAACAGACTGGCCGTAGTTGTGAAGTGATGCCACAACTTTATTTCAGTACATTACTCTGATGCATAAACACACTGTCAGACTAGAGGATGTAAAAACACTCAGGCCTCTTCTCTTCTTGTAGCTGTGAGAAGCAGGTTGAGTGGCAGAGAAAGACAAAGTGTTGGGAAAATCTACCAGTCTGATAGATTTGAGGACTGTATGTATGTATGTATGTATGTATGTATGTATGTATGTATGTATGTATGTATGTATGTATGTATGTATGTATGTATGTATGTATGTATGTATGTATGTATGTATGTATGTATGTATGTATGTATGTATGTATGTATGTATGCATGCATGCATGCATGCATGCATGCATGCATGCATGCATGCATGCGTCTGGGTATAAGGTGTGTCAGATTAATATAGCTAGCTTCAGTACGGTGCTCTCTTTAGACAATCATCTCCAGCTGCCGTGCATATTCGATGACCTGCGTAGCCAGCTCAGTGGAGGGGATGTTGACTTCCTCTGTCCTCTGCTGTTGGCTGCTGAACGAGTAGTAGTCGTCTGGGCTCTGGGTCCAGCCCCGCTGCAACAAACACACAACTTTAATACGATGACAGGGGACTAAAGATGGCCCATTCTCTCAAATACAGGGGCATGTTAAGTTAGCCTGGTCCCAGATGTTGGAGCAGGCTAGTGTTCAGTAGGGTACACAACAGAGTAGAACAGACAGGAGCTAACCAACCAACTAACCTTCTTGGCATACTCTGTCATGTTATTTGGGGAGGAGAAGAAAAGCACTCTGGTGGCTTCGTTGAACTGGATCTGTTCATAAGCCTTCTCTATGCACCCGGCAATCTCATCACTGGAAACATACAGATAAGGAATACACCATGCCATTGCTGGACCACAATGATGACTCACTGAATCCATGCATCTGACATTTTCAGACAATATGAATTAATCCAATGTCAGAAGTCATGCTGTCTCTTACCGGATGGTGTCTAGCAGAATGTCTATGAAGAAGGTGTAGCTCTCAGCAGGGATGTTGCCTTTGGCCAGAAATACCTTGTTGTAACTTCCCTCCATCAGGTACTGACATGAAATTAACAAAAAGTTCAAAACAGACATTCTACAAGCCAGTTCTACATGGAAGTTACATATCTCCACAAAGATAGACAGATAAGAGAACAAGCGATATGCAAGGTCAAAATTTGAATTGCTGCTGAAAATATTGAACTAAGAAGTCAACGAAGGCCAGAATATGACTCTTCTTGGGGAGATAATGAGGGTACATGTCTGAATATGACACTTCTTGGGGAGATAATGAGGGTACATGTCTGAAGCAGCAGCAATCACCTGCTCTAGTGAGACGGGGTGGCGGATGTATACATTGGTCTGGATGTCTTTAGCAGTCAGCCTCTCCAGCTCTGTGTGGAACTCTGACACACGGTTCTGTGACAGCAGAAATAGCAGGTTCAGACCCAGTAGCTGGTGCATGTAGGCCGACTCTGGCAACTCTTCCCTGGATGGAGGGAGAAAGAGTGGGAGACACTGATCTAGTTGGTTGAACAAGCATAGGTTGAGATTCTCTGGGAATATATTGAGAAAGATACAAGTATTATTTTGAACATGAAACAAACAAGTGACATTACTTGTAATCAAAGTAGTAGCACTTGAGCTGCGCCATGTATCTCTCAAAGGAGGGGATGTCCTTCTTCAGGATACCCCACAGAGCCCCGATCTCCAGAACATCACCTGAGAAACAATGTAGAAATCTGTTAGCCACGGTTGTCATCCAGATGATATATTATCAAACCCTGATATCCTAGTTATCACACACTGAAATTATGCTGCTGATTCTGAGAAATGACTCTGGAAAGTCCTTTCTGTTGACAAGCTCACAGGACCACATGCCAACAGAAAACGTGTATACAGATCTCCCCAAAAACACATTCACCAGCCCTCTGGTTGACCTGTTTACCAGCCCTCTGGTTGACCTGTTTACCAGCCCTCTGGTTGACCTGTTTACCAGCCCTCTGGTTGACCTGTTTACCAGCCCTCTGGTTGACCTGTTTACCAGCCCTCTGGTTGACCTGTTTACCAGCCCTCTGGTTGACCTGTTTACCAGCCCTCTGGTTGACCTGTTTACCAGCCCTCTGGTTGACCTGTTTACCAGCCCTCTGGTTGACCTGTTTACCAGCCCTCTGGTTGACCTGTTTACCAGCCCTCTGGTTGACCTGTTTACCAGCCCTCTGGTTGACCTGCTTCAGGTCATGTGTGAACAAGGTTCAAAATAAACATTTACTTTTCTGATACCGACTCCCTATAGTCTGTAGTGGTTGCCATGAGAGATTAACACCTGATCCCAGTGCACCAGATATGGTGTGAATTTGGTCAACTCTGGAGAAGTTGGATATACACATTTATTTTGACACATTTTATAGCCTGAAACGACTTGTAAGGCATTCCGGATTATAGAGGTTCCTTCGGTGACGGGAAACGTTTCTGGGAAACAGATGAACCAGACGGCTGGGATCCTCCAGCAGGTGGCGTATTTTCATTGGTTTGCACACCAAGCAATGAGTTTTTGTAATGAGGTCAATGAGTGTCGAATTTGGTCAACAAAAAAATGAATGGTTTATTTGCTACGTGAGGTTTATTTGATCTAATAGAACTTTGGTAATGCTTAAGTTATTAAGAGTGTACTGCTATAAGTAGGACACGTGACACCCTGGCAACTTTGAGAAAAATCACTATCGGAGTTGTCTCGAGACGGCTATGCATATTTATGGCATGAGACTAGTAACATAGAATCTCTCTACATTGAATACAGGCGGTTGACTTCAACAACCCTCATCAAATATTCAAAAAAGGATTACAATAATGAGATTTATCCACCAATCCACAGAAAGGATAGTTAGGAGCTAGACAGCCCGCCGTGCCGCTTTGTGGACGACCACTCCCATTCTTAGGGCCCTCTCAACGGTCCCTCCAACCACTCCCATTCTTAGGGCCCTCTCAACGGTCCCTCCAACCACTCCCATTCTTAGGGCCCTCTCAACGGTCCCTCCAACCACTCCCATTCTTAGGGCCCTCTCAACGGTCCCTCCAACCACTCCCATTCTTAGGGCCCTCTCAACGGTCCCTCCAACCACTCCCATTCTTAGGGCCCTCTCAACGGTCCCTCCAACCACTCCCATTCTTAGGGCCCTCTCAACGGTCCCTCCAACCACTCCCATTCTTAGGGCCCTCTCAACGGTCCCTCCAACCACTCCCATTCTTAGGGCCCTCTCAACGGTCCCTCCAACCACTCCCATTCTTAGGGCCCTCTCAACGGTCCCTCCAACCACTCCCATTCTTAGGGCCCTCTCAACGGTCCCTCCAACCACTCCCATTCTTAGGGCCCTCTCAACGGTCCCTCCAACCACTCCCATTCTTAGGGCCCTCTCAACGGTCCCTCCAACCACTCCCATTCTTAGGGCCCTCTCAACGGTCCCTCCAACCACTCCCATTCTTAGGGCCCTCTCAACGGTCCCTCCAACCACTCCCATTCTTAGGGCCCTCTCAACGGTCCCTCCAACCACTCCCATTCTTAGGGCCCTCTCAACGGTCCCTCCAACCACTCCCATTCTTAGGGCCCTCTCAACGGTCCCTCCACCCACTTCACTTCCCTCCATTGAAAATTAAAGGGGCTCTGTTGTTTCATTGTGTTGTGTGTAAATGCACTGTTATAGAATATATATAAACGTATTCTATCAGAAAAGGGCTGTTTGACTTTCACAAAAACATATTGGTCAAGCTTGGGCACTTACATCATCTTTGGGTGCATTTTCCAATTTGTTAGGTGCATCTGGGGCAGCAGGGAGCCGAGCGGTCAGAGCGTTGGGCCAGTAACCCAAAGGATACCCCAGCCGACAAGGTGAAAAACCTGTCGATGTGTCCTTGAGCAAAGCACTTAACCCTAATTTGCTCCAGGGGCTGACCCTGTAGGTAGGCCATCATTGTAAATAAGAATTTGTTCTTAACTGACTTGCCTCGTTAAATAAAAGGTTAAATAAAAAATGTATAATCCTAACAGGGTGGGACTTCAATTTGATTTTGAGCCTAAATTAGTCATATCTCTATGAGTGAGCTAGCATAATGGTGAACACTTGAACAGGATTTTAACGTCTATCAAACATTGTATTTTCTATAATTTAGCATAAACGGGTGGACATTTATGAGTGGGACATACAGACTAACACGGAACATGTACAAATAGATATATCTAAGGGTTTATATTTATTCAGCTTTGCACCATAGTTGTCCCACCAAAGGAATGTTGCCTCTTCCTGGATGTGGTTCATTCTAGTAAGGAGTTCTTCAAACGACAATGACTAACAGGGTGGACAGTGATATCAGGGACACACTGGGGACATGGCAAAAACGCCTACATCCACTGACAAAAAGGGTTTCAAATGCATTCAATTCCCTTTCAGGATCCATCTTCTGGTGTTTAAGGTAAAGAACACCTTATATTGTACTATTATTTTATTTGTAATCCACATTTTACACTAAATAAGACCGGCTATTTCCTGGGGCCAGAAAAGGCACCGCGTTGTAGGAATGCCCTAACGTCCGTTAGTTAGGATGTTGTTGTGATGGCTAGATACTTACGAGCTAAAATAAGCTGCTGTTTGGTGAGTTTAGTCCCAGTTGTTGGTAAGAAGTTTAACTCCAATAACGAGATCTGTAGAAAGAACGGACGGTTGACAAAACAGTTGGTTACGTTAGCTTAGCTTACGTTAGCTAGCAATTCTAGCTAATTGACAAAATACATTATAGCTTAGGTTCGAGGGCGAAGAAACCAGATATTGTAATAGCATTTACCTTGAGCTTGCTCAGAATGTCTCCGCATTTGTTCAAATTTGGGTTTTTCTTGTTCCATTCCGTTTTCAGTGTTTCATATAGCCCCGCGGTCTCTTTCAACACAGACGCCATGGTGATTCTGCAAAATGTACGACCGGACGCTTGGAATACGGCAGGGTACTGTCGTAAAACAGCTCTGCTGCTGTTGCCAAAGACCATCTATCATATTGACAAGATAGTCGAGTGACCCCTCTAACAATGGAAATACATGCATTTTATTTAACATTTATTTAACTAGGCAAGTCAGTTAAGAACAAATTCTTATTTACAATGACGGCCTACCCCGGTCAGACCCTCCCCTAACCCGGTCGACGCTGGGACAATTGTGCGCCGCCCAATCTGACTCCCGATCACGGCCGGTTGTGATACAGCCTGGGATCGAACCAGGGTCTGTAATGACCACTGCGCAACTCGGGAACCCCATGTCCGAACATGTTTCTTTTCTCTCTGAGTATTCCGAGATCGCCACATTCTCCCATAGCCGTTACTAACTAATAATTGACTCTTCGGTGTTGTGCTGTTTATTTCTGATTGTTTTCAGTGAACGCATCAATGTCATTTGTTGACACCACAACACCTTACAGACTTGGATACAGATTATTATAATATTTGTTTTATTTCACCTTTATTTCACCTTTATTTAACCAGGTAGGTTTTATTTCACCTTTATTTAACCAGGTAGGCCAGTTGAGAACTAGTTCTCATTTACAACTGTGACCTGGCCAAGACAAAGCAAAGCAGTGAGACAAAAACAACACAGAGTTACACAGTAAACAAACGTACAGTCAATAACACAATAGAGAATATATATACAGTGTGTGCAAATGTAGTAAGATTAGGAAGGTAGGGCAATAAATAATTACAATATTATCCCTAATAAGTATCAATAAAAACGTCTGTTAAATTCGCTGCTCTGTTTTGCTTGTTTACAGTCGGTCATTTCATAGGGAATTGTCGGATATACATCACCAAAATAGGTGGGACCATTTAAGCCAATAAAAGGGCAGATAATGTGTTAACAACAGGTACAACCCCGATATAAAGTCGTTTTTTTCATAGTTGCCGAAATGCCATCTGTGATCACTTTTATCAGTGCATTTGTAACAACCTAACCATTACAAAAAGTATATTCGATTAAATAGGGTTACGTAGGAAATTAGAAATTACATCTGTTGTTGAACAAATTCGACGCACTCGTTGACCTCCAATGGTGCGTTTATACCACCGACAAAACGTCGCCGTGTTTCTGAAAATGAAAACATCTTTACGTTATTCTTTATGTCCGTTAGATGGCGCTCATTCAACGTGAAATATATCTAAAGTTGTTTCCAGACTTTTCATCCTTCACGGGGCGTCTAGGTGAGGAACTCCCCATGTATTCACCTAATGACGTAGTTGGAGACCCCTGTTTAGTGGGCTGTTTGGGGGTGTTTCATCCCCTTTATGGTCTTCATCTGCGGTAGTCTTGACAGCCGTGTGAATGCCACGTATGGTTTTTTTTTGTGAAAAAAAAAAAATGTTCCATCGTAGTAACTTCAACTGTTTTTGAGCAACTAAATAGTTTTGAAACAGCTCACGAGGAATGTCAAGACATTTGCTCCACATTGTTATGTTGGAAAGGCAACACTGTTCTGTCAGCAGTGATTAGGAAATCTGGGAAAAGGTTAGTGTGTTATCCATGGAAGAGATTTCCTGCAGGGCTTGGACACATTTTGTCTATTTGAAACTGTCAGGTGGAAATTAATAGCAGCAGACCAGACCCCATCCAAGACGCACGCGCACACACACACACACACACACACACACACACACACACACACACACACACACACACAGAGCAGGTCTTGGGTGCGGCCTAAACATCTTGTTCCTAGGGAGAAGTCCAAATAGGGGGATGTTGTTAATGTTAAAGCCTATAATAAAGGCAGTGTCTAGAGGCTGAGCCTGAGCCCAAGGAAACTTAGCGGACCCCAGGAAAGCTGATATTAATAGTTCTCAGGCCAACCCACCACATTCCTGGCATTTGAGTCACACTGTACACTAGGAGAGAGAGAGGGAGAGGGGAGGGGGAGAGAGAGAGCGAGGGGGGGGGCAATAGAAAGAGGGAAAGAGATAGCGAGGGGGTGAGAGAGAGAGGGAGGGGGGAGAGAGAGGGGGGTGACTGTTTCTCATTTATGTTTCTTTCCATGGAGGAGTGAAAGAGGGAGAGAGGCAGGCAGGGAGACCAGACCTCCCCTCCCTCCTTTCACAAACCTTTAAAGCCTGCATACACACACAGACATTTTAGAGGCACTTACAGCAGACAGGATTCAACAGAGTATAAACAGAGAGTATGATACCTCGTGATCTACTGTGCTGTTGGTTGGTTAAACCTGGGACTGCTTGAACTAGAATGCTGGAGAGAGATTTGTATAATATTGTTTGGGGTGTGCGTGTGTTTAAGGGAGAACAGGAGAAAGTGAGTGAGGCAGTGAGTGTACCCCTGGAAAATTATGGTATGGGTTTTGTCCTGGAGCCCTGTAACTCACTGCTTATCTAACTGTCATTGAGAAACCAAGTGAACACAGTGAACACTATGCTGTAACTGTAGAGGAGAATCAGTCTATCACTGCTTTGCTTTGTTTGACATTGAAAATATAGTTTTTACTGTGTTGCCAAATTATGGTATGTTCTGTATGTGGCTAGATACATATCCTGTTTTGTGTGCTGATGGGATATTTAAGGAACACATTCTGCTGTTCCACACATGCACATATTGAGAAAGATTTGCCTCGTGCTACACACTTAGTCTAAGTGTGTCTATTTACTATTTAATCCACAGAAGTAGTGATGACTTGATTATCTTTCCTTTCTCCGAACACTAATGAGTTGAACTTCATCTCCTCTTCATTGTGAACAAGAGGAGGCCATCAGAACACAGTCCATACAGTTTATTAAGTAATGCTAATAATAAAACATGTAGCAGTTGGGTTGGTGAAGCTAGCTGTGTACAGTAGTCAGTAAGATAGATAAATGAAACTGTTTTAGTTAACACTGTTCTCATAGCATGTGACATTCATTTCAAACAGAGGCCTTCTTTGTCTTACATACAAAATCGACAGAAATATAAAAATAAAAAAGGTGAATAAAAAAAAACGTATTTTTGCCATGAGAGAAGGAAAAGAGAGTGCAAGGAAAGAACTACGGCAAGTTACTGTATAGCTGCTATACGATATAAGTACTGTAATGTAACTGGTTAGAACAGTCCCCTACAGACAGAGATATGACTCAACAAGCTTTATACTGTAGCTAACGGCAACAGCTGTCTATCAAATACATGTGTAGATTAGTGTACATATTTAACATGTTAGTGTCTATTTCTGTCTGTTTAGATTTGCTTAGACACTTCCTGCTAAATAGATCCATGTAAAAGCAAGTCAAATATAGTACGGCATAATTCAGATACATGTATACCGGGAATCAGTTCAGTGTGTAATTAACAGTAGACTTGTCAGTCAGTGATGCCACTGTGGACCCAGTCATCCAAGGAATGTTGAGTTAAACAGTAGACGTGTGAGATAGTGAGGATTTATAATGTCATGTCGTTTCTGGCATAACAACATCTGTGTGAGAATATCAAATATAAAAATGCAAGACTTCTAGAAAGAGTGTGTGGTTAGGTTAAGGAGTTCTGCTAGTGTGGAGGAAGTAGTGTTCAGAGTAGAGTAATATTGTAGAGTAGAGTAGAGTAGAATTGTAGAGTAGAGTAGAGCAGTAGAGTAGAGTAGAGCAGTAGAGTAGAGTATAGTAGAGTAGAGCAGTAGAGTAGAGCAGTAGAGTAGAGTAGAATTGTAGAGTAGAGTAGAGCAGTAGAGTAGAGTAGAGCAGTAGAGTATAGTAGAGTAGAGTAGTAGAGTATAGTATAGTATAGTAGAGTAGTAGAGTAGAGTAGAGTAGAGTGTAATAGAGTAGAGTGTAATAGAGTAGAGTGTAATAGAGTGTAATAGAGTAGAGTGTAATAGAGTAGAGTGTAATAGAGTAGAGTGCAATAGAGTATAATAGAGTAGAGTGTAGTAGAGTAGAGTGTAGTAGAGTAGAGTGTAATAGAGTAGAGTGTAATAGAGTAGAGTGTAATAGAGTAGAGTGTAGTAGAGTAGAGTGTAGTAGAGTAGAGTGTAATAGAGTAGAGTGTAATAGAGTAGTGTGTAACAGAGTAGAGTGTAATAGAGTAGAGTGTACTAGAGTAGAGTGTAATAGAGTAGAGTGTAGTAGAGTAGAGTGTACTAGAGTAGAGTGTAATAGAGTAGAGTGTAATAGAGTAGAGTGTAGTAGAGTAGAGTGTAATAGAGTAGAGTGTAGTAGAGTAGAGTGTAATAGAGTAGAGTGTACTAGAGTAGAGTGTAATAGAGTAGAGTGTAATAGAGTAGTGTGTAACAGAGTAGAGTGTACTAGAGTAGAGTGTAATAGAGTAGAGTGTAATAGAGTAGTGTGTAACAGAGTAGAGTGTAGTAGAGTAGAGTGTAGTAGAGTAGAGTGTAATAGAGTAGAGTGTAGTAGAGTAGAGTGTAGTAGAGTAGAGTAATAGAGTAGAGTGTACTAGAGTAGAGTGTAATAGAGTAGAGTGTAGTAGAGTAGAGTGTAGTAGAGTAGAGTGTAGTAGAGTAGAGTGTAATAGAGTAGAGTGTAATAGAGTAGAGTGTACTAGAGTAGAGTGTAATAGAGTAGAGTGTAGTAGAGTAGAGTGTAATAGAGTGTAATAGAGTAGAGTGTAATATAGTGTAATAGAGTAGAGTGTAATAGAGTAGAGTGTAATAGAGTGTAATAGAGTAGAGTGTAATAGAGTGTAATAGAGTAGAGTGTAATAGAGTGTAATAGAGTAGAGTGTAATAGAGTAGAGTGTAATAGAGTAGAGTGTAATAGAGTGTAATAGAGTAGAGTGTAGTAGAGTAGAGTGTAATAGAGTAGAGTGTAATAGAGTAGAGTGTAGTAGAGTAGAGTGTAATAAAGTAGAGTGTAATAGAGTAGAGTGTAATAGAGTGTAATAGAGTAGAGTGTAATAGAGTAGAGTGTAGTAGAGTAGAGTGTAGTAGAGTAGAGTGTAATAGAGTAGAGTGTAATAGAGTAGAGTGTAATAGAGTGTAATAGAGTAGAGTGTAATAGAGTAGAGTGTAATAGAGTGTAATAGAGTAGAGTGTAATAGAGTGTAATAAAGTAGAGTGTAATAGAGTAGAGTGTAATAGAGTGTAATAGAGTAGAGTGTAATAGAGTGTAATAGAGTAGAGTGTAATAGAGTAGAGTGTAATAGAGTAGAGTGTAATAGAGTGTAATAGAGTAGAGTGTAATAGAGTAGAGTGTAATAGAGTAGAGTGTAATAGAGTGTAATAGAGTAGAGTGTAATAGAGTGTAATAGAGTAGAGTGTAATAGAGTGTAATAGAGTAGAGTGTAATAGAGTGTAATAGAGTAGAGTGTAATAGAGTAGAGTGTAGTAGAGTGTAATAGAGTGTAATAGAGTAGAGTGTAATAGAGTAGAGTGTAGTAGAGTGTAATAGAGTGTAATAGAGTAGAGTGTAATAGAGTAGAGTGTAATAGAGTAGAGTGTAATAGAGTAGAGTGTAATAGAGTGTAATAGAGTAGAGTGTAATAGAGTGTAATAGAGTAGAGTGTAATAGAGTAGAGTGTAGTAGAGTGTAATAGAGTGTAATAGAGTAGAGTGTAATAGAGTAGAGTGTAATAGAGTAGAGTGTAATAGAGTGTAATAGAGTGTAATAGAGTAGAGTGTAATAGAGTAGAGTGTAATAGAGTAGAGTGGGCCACTAGCCTTTATTTGATCTCAGCTCAGCAAAACACATTTAGATCCAATAAGACAAAGTTGGGGTGCATTTCAATAGTGTGAAGTATCTTGCCCTCCTCCTTTCGTTTCATTCATCTGCACTATGGGAAAGGAACCAGACTGGAGACACACTGGACTCCAGACTACACATCACATGTCCCCATGGCGACGGGGGGTTTGAGTCTCATCTCCGCTACTCTGTCAAGCCTTTTCTTACTGTCTCCCTCTCCACTCTCCCTCAAAGAAAAACAAAATGGACCAGAAATAAAACAACCAGAGCAAGCTACCTAAGACTATTGAGATGCACCCAGGGGCTTACAGACAAAGACAAGGAGACAAGAGGGTTACATAGGGGGGGCAGTAGCGTGTGTGTCAGCCGTCAGAGGGTTACGCTGTCAGCTCCACAGGGTGGGTCGATGTAATAGTCTCTATATATCAGATCCTTTCTGCCTGCGCTTGGAGGGGGGCACCAGACGGGCGGGCAGTTCGGGGGGCAGACCATGCCCCTCTAACTTCACCTCGATCAGGTGGCTGGCCAGGGCAAACTCCTCGTCATCCAGCATGCCATCCCGGTCCACATCCGACAGCTTCCAGATCCTCCCCAGTACGGAGTTTGGCAGCCGGGTGCTCACCATCCAGTCTTTGGCCTTGGTGCCACTCAGCTTACCCTCGTTGGGTGCCAGGTTGTAGAAGATCTCGTCATATTTGGGCTTGTCCTTGGTCACCACCCAGGCCATCTCGCCACCCTCCTCGCCTTCCTCCCCCCCGTTCTCCACCTCTCCGAATGGGTCATTCTCCACAAAGGGCCCGGCACGGGTCCCCAGGAAGGCCCCCCCCTGCACCCCTGGCTGCACCCCCGCATCGATCTCCTCCTGGCGCAGCAGGGGCATCAGCTTGGCGATGTCGGACGCTAGCAGCTCGTCCAGAGCAGCCATCAGGGACGGCTTCAGGGGCTTGAACTTAGTGAAATCATGGATCAAGAGCTGCTCCTAGATGAGAACAGAGAACACAGCAAACTAGTCAGCCAATCAGTCCATCAGGCAAATATTACAGAGGGATGGATTACCAGACTTTTGTTTTGGACATTCCAACATAAATAGAAATTGAGTAAATAGACCTGCATCTTGGCGCAGTCGGGGAAATCCCCAGCAGATATATGGTGCTGCAGCTGGATCTTGGAGAAGATGACAGGAAGCTGGTAGATCAGGTTCTTCTTCTTATTATCCTTCCTGAAGGTTGGCATTTCTTTCTTTAGATAGCTGATGATGTGGGCATGCACCTGGAAGAGGGGTGAGGGGGAGATGTAGGGGGAGGGAGGGAGAGAGAGAGGGGGAGGGAAAGAGGGGTAGAGAGAGATAGCGAAAGAGAGAATTAGGGGGGAGGGTGGCAAATGTTATCTTCAGCAATGCCACTCTCTCCTAATTTTCTTATATGAACCTAGTAAAACACCTTATCCTACCTACTAGACAGTATGTGTGTTACAGGGTTGTTTATATCATACCATCTACTTCATGATAAGCGAGAGACAGAGACAGAGAGATCCAGATAGGAATATCCATTCGTTTTCTATGACTTAGTTTTTTGTATCTCTGTTTCGGTTTGTATTGATGTGTATTTTTGGTAATTGCAGGCTCATCTGTAAAAGAGACCTTGGTCTCAGCATGACTCCCTGTCAAAATAAAGGTTCAATAAAAAAATACAAATCTAGAGATCTAACGTACCCTGACCAGTCGTGCCCTCTTCACCAGGTCATTGAGCTTCCTGAGGGCAGCGTTATGGGGAAGGTTCTGGATGTCACTGAACAGATCCTCCTCTTCCAATTCAAACAGACGACGGTTATCAGGGACCAGCAGCGGCTCGGACCAGAACGACCCTATATATACCCTCAGGACCTCTGGGGTGTTGAACACCTGTGAATCATATCAATATGATATCAATCAAATGTATCCATAAAGGCCTTTTTACTGTTGTCACAGAGTCCTATACACACTCCCAACTCTTCTGTACCTTTTAACTTGACTCTACATACAGCTGAAGTCAGAAGTTTACATACACCTTAGACAAATGTAAACATTTAAACTCAGTTTTTCACAATTCCTGACATTTAATCCTAGTAATAATTCCCTGTTTTAGGTCAGTTAGGATCACCACTTTATTTTAAGAATGTGAAATGTCAGAATAATAGTAGAGAGAATGATTTATTTCAGCTTTTATTTCTTTCATCACATTCTCAAATGTTTAGAGTAGCCTTCCACAAGCTTCCCACAATAAGTTGGGTGAATTTTGGCCCATTCCTCCTGACAGAACTGGTGTAACTGAGTCAGGTTTGTAGGCCTCCTTGCTCGCACACACTTTTTCAGTTCTGCCTACAACCTTTCTGTAAGATTAAGGTCAGGGCTTTGTGATGGCCACTCCAATACCTTGACTTTGTTGTCCTTAAGCCATTTTGCCACAACTTTGGAAGTATGCTTGGGGTCATTGTCCATTTGGTAGACAGTTTACGATGTATGAAAAACAGAAAACTGCAGAGTTCAGAATGAGAGTATGAATTAGGGTGTTTGAGAAGGTTTGAATCCTAAGCAACCTGCATACACATAGTTTGAAGTACAATAGACTAACATAGCTACTGTAGTAGGTCAAAGCTTTGCGCTGGAAAACCTTGGTAGAGGATGGATGGAGTAGGCAACGTGGTGCTCATGGATTTCCTTTCTTCTTCTCATTTAAAAAGTAGTTTCTTGTTTTTAATTTCCATTTTTACAATGGATGGTGATTATGCAACATTATTATACAACATTACTATACAGCATAACAGCAATAAAGTCAAGTACAAAAAAAGACAATAATGAAAAATGGCAACAGAGATAATGTAGTTGTTAGTATTTATATAATATTAAAAGCAGATATTCCAGAAGGAAGCAAAAAAACAGACACACGTTGAAGCCAATATGTGACTCGTTTCAGGAAACTACAGTCACTACTTGACAGGAGAGCCATTTGAACACATTTACTGGTGCAGCATATGCAATGTTTTAGAGGTGTTCATTCAAATGTTTCCCGGGACAACAGTGGATGTTCCAGTACAGAGGTCCCTGCTTCTTTATACTTCTATTGGAAAATTATTAAGCTAGCACTCCAGTACAGTAGGTGGCGGCAATGCACCATAGCGTTGGATGCCAACCACTGACAAACCCCACAGAAGAAGAGGCAGGGCCGCTAGCTAGGACACAGTGTCCTTCGCACCCGCCTGTCGTGTACGGTTTTCCCGAAGTTCTATTAACGACGGCGAGGCCAGGTGTTCGGCAGGCGGGAGCGAAGGACACTGGTTGCTAGCTAGTTAGTTAGCTAGTTAATTAGATAGCTAGTTAGTTAGCTAGGACAATGGTAGACAGTGCCCTTCGCCCCCCAAAAACTCATAATACTTATTTCCCTTTTCTTTTTACCCACATTTGAATTGCATAGACAATCAAGGGAAATCCAGAATATCAAAAAGTGGCACACAAGCATGAAGATGGCAAGATGTGCTTAGTAGTACAGTACAGTAGTACAGTAGTACAGTACAGTACAGCAGTACAGTACAGCAGTACAGTAGTACAGTACAGTAGTACAGTAGTACAGTACAGTAGTACAGTAGTACAGTAGTACAGTACAGTAGTACAGTAGTACAGTACAGTAGTACAGTACAGTAGTACAGTACAGTAGTACAGTACAGTAGTACAGTAGTACAGTACAGTAGTACAGTACAGTAGTACAGTACAGTAGTACAGTACAGTAGTACAGTACAGTAGTACAGTAGTACAGTACAGTAGTACAGTAGTACAGTACAACAGTACAGTAGTACAGTACAGTAGTACAACAGTACAGTAGTACAGTACAGTAGTACAGTAGTACAGTACAGTAGTACAGTAGTACAGTAGTACAGTACAGTAGTACAGTAGTACAGTAGTACAGTACAGTCCCTGTCCATTGCCGCTCAATGATGCTTTCTAGGAACCATCTAAGAGTTGGTAATAATGTATATTCTGGTGATGACATGAAGCTTCTGTTGTTCTGAATACAGAGGAGGGAGCGTTCTGAATACAGAGGAGGGAGCGTTCTGAATACAGAGGAGGGAGCGTTCTGAATACAGAGGAGGGAGCGTTCTGAATACAGAGGAGGGAGCGTTCTGAATACAGAGGAGGGAGCGTTCTGAATACAGAGGAGGGAGCGTTCTGAATACAGAGGAGGGAGCGTTCTGAATACAGAGGAGGGAGCGTACTGAATACAGAGGAGGGAGCGTACTGAATACAGAGGAGGGAGCGTACTGAATACAGAGGAGGGAGCGTACTGAATACAGAGGAGGGAGCGTACTGAATACAGAGGAGGGAGCGTACTGAATACAGAGGAGGGAGCGTTCTGAATACAGAGGAGGGAGCGTACTGAATACAGAGGAGGGAGCGTACTGAATACAGAGGAGGGAGCGTTAGATCAGCATCCCTATTGTGTATGGAGTAACGTTAGATCAGTAATCCCCATTGTGTATGGAGTAACGTTAGTTAACGTTAGATCAGTAATCCCCATTGTGTATGGAGTAACGTTAGTTAACGTTAGATACCCATTGCATGTATTATACATTAGCAGTGTGGCAGTTTCCCAACGTTTGGTGTTGACTATGAACTTTACTTAGCTAGCTAGCTGTGCTTTGTGGAATAATGTTGGAGATATTGTCCACGTTGAGTTGTGCCGGTGAGTCGCAATCTGTCCATACAGCTAATGTTACAGCCTTGTTGGCTTGTATCAAACTATCATTACTGGCCAACTAACTGGCAATAGCAGCCAAGGACATTCACTGGCTTATTTGTTTGTGCTCTGATTACACTCAAGTGTCAAGGCCAACAGTTTACACATTTTATTTATTTATTTAAGTTAAGAACAAACTATTATTTACAATGACGGCCTACACCGGCCAAACCCAGACGATGCTGGACCAACTGTGCTCCGCCCTATGGGACTCCCAATGACGGCCTACACCGGCCAAACCCAGACGATGCTGGACCAATTGTGGGCCGCCCTATGGGACTCCCAATGACGGCCGGTTGTGATACAGCCTGGAATCGAACCAGGTTGTCTGTAGTGACGCCTCTAGCACTGAGATGTAGTGTCTTAGACCACTGCACCACTTGGAAGCCCCAAAGCAAAACCAACAAATATAACTAGCTTCCATAGCTTGTAGCTTGCCTGTAATCTGACTGGTGTTCTCTAGCAACTTGCTCTGTTGCTGCGTGTTTTGGTCCGGCTACAAAAAGGAGATCCGTCTACAAAAAGGAGATCCGGCTACAAAAAGGAGATCCGGCTACAAAAAGGAGATCCGGCTACAAAAAGGAGATCCGGCTACAAAAAGGTAGCACACATCGTTGGTTCTTAATGGACATCAATGAGCATGTGAGAGCGATAAATTATAAATATAATCAAAACTGTTGCCCCTACAAATGCATTCAGTCTGAAAGGTGTCAAGTCTAATGGTCACTTTATAGATGCTGTAGTCTGGGTTATTATCCTACGCCTAGACATTATATATATTTCTCCTAAAGACCCTCTTAAAGACCCTGTTAAAGACCCTTTATGTGGTTGTCGCTCATGTGTTGTGAAACTCCAATCTAGTTGATTTTGACATTTTCATCGACATGTCATATTGGCATACTAGATATGATTTTAGGGAGATTTTAATTTAATATTCAGCATCAACCAATGCATATCGCCCCACAATAATATTTAGTTTCATTTATATCGTTTTTACTAGCTGTAACATGACAAACATTTCCCTTGGGGATAAATGAAGGTCTCCTCTCACCTTGCCCAGGGACCACATCAGAGCTCCATAGATTCTCATCAGCTGTTGTGTTCCCACCATGTCAGCCTTGTTCAGGACGACACGCAGTTTGTCCTCATTACCCCGCAGAGCTCCGATGGCCTCAGAGAACTCATCACTGATCTCCAACTTATGGGCGTCGAACAGCAGTATGATGCGGTCAACGCGCTCGGCAAACCAACGCAGCACGGCTGGGAAGTCATAGCCTGAGGAGTGTTAGGGGTTAGAGATCAAGGGTCGGGAGATAGGGGACACATAAGGGGTCTGGCAGATTATTCATAGATTACAGTGAAAAGGATATGAGGGTGTTACATTTCTAGATTTGCAACACGCTGAGTACAACACATGCTTAACATGTTGAACACACGACACACACACACACGACACACACGACACACCCCCCCCCCCCCCCCCCGAGGAGAAGAGGGCAACACAGACACAAACCCTTCACACCTCTAACACTTCTCTTTCCCGCTCTTTCTCTGATGAGTCCTTCCTTCCTCACATTCCTTCCTCTGACTGATTGTTTCCTAGCTATCATCTGCCTTATATGTGTTACAATGTGACTCCAACAGAACGTTGAGCCGAAAGCTCTCTTATCTGATAGGTTGGAATGTAATAACATCATAACACTGGAGGCAATGACATGCCCTCATATGTTCCACAAGGCTTTGCTTCTTCAATTGTTCCAACATGGTACTACTTGATGTTGTTCTAGTTATTCATGCCCTATGAAGTGTATTAGGTTGGGAAGGGAGGAAAGTGGAGGAGTGAGAGACAGATTGATGAGGCTTCATGCTCAAAACTCTGTCCTGTATTTATCTTTGAGTGTGTGCCTTACAAGATGTGGTGGAGGAATCTAAAGAACTCTCCAGGGTCACCCTGAATCCCTGTGTCCTCATCACCCTGAATCCCTGTGTCCTCATCACCCTGAATCCCTGTGTCCTCATCACCCTGTATCCCTGTGTCCTCGTCACCCTGTATCCCTGTGTCCTCGTCACCCTGTATCCTTGTGTCCTCGTCACCCTGTATCCTTGTGTCCTCGTCACCCTGTATCCTTGTATCCCCGTCACCCTGTATCCTTGTATCCTCATCACCCTGTATCCTTGTATCCCCATCACCCTGTATCCTTGTATCCCCATCACCCTGTATCCTTGTATCCTCATCACCCTGTATCCTTGTATCCTCATCACCCTGTATCCTTGTATCCTCATCACCCTGTATCCTTGTATCCTCATCACCCTGTATCCTTGTATCCTCATCACCCTGTATCCTTGTATCCTCATCACCCTGTCATCCTATATCCTTGTATCCTCATCACCCTATATCCTTGTATCCTCATCACCCTGTATCCTTGTATCCTTATCACCCTGTCACCCTGTATCCTTGTATCCTCATCACCCTGTATCCTTGTGTCCTCGTCACCCTGTATCCTTGTGTCCTCGTCACCCTGTATCCTTGTGTCCTCGTCACCCTGTATCCTTGTGTCCTCGTCACCCTGTATCCTTGTGTCCTCGTCACCCTGTATCCTTGTGTCCTCGTCACCCTGTATCCTTGTGTCCTCGTCACCCTGTATCCTTGTATCCTCATCACCCTGTCACCCTGTATCCTTGTGTCCTCGTCACCCTGTATCCTTGTGTCCTCGTCACCCTGTATCCTTGTGTCCTCGTCACCCTGTATCCTTGTGTCCTCGTCACCCTGTATCCTTGTGTCCTCGTCACCCTGTATCCTTGTGTCCTCGTCACCCTGTATCCTTGTGTCCTCGTCACCCTGTATCCTTGTGTCCTCGTCACCCTGTATCCTTGTGTCCTCGTCACCCTGTATCCTTGTGTCCTCGTCAGCCTGTATCCTTGTGTCCTCGTCACCCTGTATCCTTGTGTCCTCGTCACCCTGTATCCTTGTGTCCTCGTCACCCTGTATACTTGTGTCCTCGTCACCCTCTATCCTTGTGTCCTCGTCTCCTTGTCTCTATGGGGTGTCCAATCAAATACGCATATTTTGACCAATGGGTAAAATATGTTAATTGTGTGGAGACCCCTCTAAGAAAAGAACCATTGTAGGATTGGCCAAGATTAGGGTGACAATCAATGGAGGCCAAACTGGTTGAATCAACGTTGTTTCCACGTCATTTCAACCCAAAAAATCTATCTGATGACGTTGAATCAATGTGGAAAATTGACTGGTTTTACAAAAGTCATCAATGTAAATACATTTAGTATTTTGTTACTAAATCCATTGATATGGTGACATTTGTTGTTGAATTCAAGGTTAGTTGAGAACTCAACCAACTGTAAATCCAAACTAGACGTTGAACTAGTCTGTGCCCAGTGGGTTGGTTCAGCTAGGCTGGACTAGTCTGTGCCCAGTGGGTTGGTTCAGCTAGGCTGGACTAGTCTGTGCCCAGTGGGTTGGTTCAGCTAGGCTGGACTAGTCTGTGCCCAGTGGGTTGGTTCAGCTAGGCTGGACGCTGTGAGAGGATGAAGGCTCACTGACAGGCTCACTGTTGAACTCCTCCTCTTTCTTCTCCAATCCAGTGGGCATAAAATAATCGAGGTAAGATCGATTTTGACATTTATATGCTTTCATAAACAGTAAATGTAAAATTCCAGTTATTTTTCAGAAAAACAAGCGTATCTGTGAAATGTCAACGGAGCAAGCTTTTTATTTTCAAAGCTTTTTGCATTTAATTCAGCTTGTGTCATGTTAATTTAGCTTTTTGCGACCCGCGGAAACAACTTTGCAGAAGACAACATGTAAAATCCTCAAAGGTTGCTGCGAGAAGCGGCACAGCTCTATCAACAGAGCTCAATGCTTATTATCGGATGTATTAGGTTACAAAATCCGACTTCTTGGATATAATGTTAATGAAATGTTAGAGGAATGCTCCCCTTCTACCTCCACCTCTCCTTGTCCTGTCCACTCCCCTTCTACCTCCACCTCTCCTTGTCCTGTCCACTCCCCTTCTACCTCCACCTCTCCTTGTCCTGTCCACTCCCCTTCTACCTCCACCTCTCCTTGTCCTGTCCACTCCCCTTCTACCTCCACCTCTCCTTGTCCTGTCCACTCCCTTTCTACCTCCACCTCTCCTTGTCCTGTCCTCTCCCCTTCTACCTCCACCTCCACCTCTCCTTGTCCTGTCCACTCCCCTTCTACCTCCACCTCCACCTCTCCTTGTCCTGTCCACTCCCCTTCTACCTCCACCTCTCCTTGTCCTGTCCACTCCCCTTCTACCTCCACCTCTCCTTGTCCTGTCCACTCCCCTTCTACCTCCACCTCTCCTTGTCCTGTCCACTCCCCTTCTACCTCCACCTCTCCTTGTCCTGTCCACTCCCCTTCTACCTCCACCTCTCCTTGTCCTGTCCACTCCCCTTCTACCTCCACCTCTCCTTGTCCTGTCCACTCCCCTTCTACCTCCACCTCTCCTTGTCCTGTCCACTCCCCCTACCTCCACTTCTCCTTTCCCACTCCATCCTACCTCCACCTCTTCTCACCTCGGCTCACCCTCTGCTTTGCTCCCGACAGGATACCCGGCGTGTCAATGATGCTGATGCTCTCCAGGACCTGATTGGGCAGCTGGGCGCACTGGAACCTATCACGCAACAGCAGAGAAGGGGGCGGGACACACACACACAATATTCATAACACAATAACATAACATGGAACAGTTAGAGGAATGAACATCCAGCACCTACAGGTTCTCCTCCGGTTAGGGAAACGTTCCCACATTCCACTAAATGAATGTGGATGATGTAGAAACATAGTTATCAGTTGTGGTCACGCCAAGTACTGACGATTAACCTCCAAAATGTTGAGCTTAATGCGCAGTTTCCCTAAAGATAAATCAGATCCAGCCTGAACTGTGCAATGTATTAGGGAATTGTAGTTTCCAACAGGCCAATAATCTACATAGTTTAGCGCAGAAAAAACATGGTAATTAACTACAATAACCATAATCCATTGTGCGCCTACTTGTCCGGTCTGTGTGGTCACGGAGACAAGAGAGAAGAATGAGTGATGGAGAGGGACAGAGAGCATCTGATTCAAGAGGGATCTCTACCTGAAAATACTTCATTTAAGTGACTGATAGTTGGTTTTCAGCCGTCATAAAAGTATGCTTTATTTAATTTAAGGACTAATAGTTCTTTAGTCAGACAGCATCAACTCTATAGAGATGAGATGACTTGGAATTAAATCAGTCATCAAATAAAACCAATTATTCACAACAACTGAAAGATTTTATTAAAGTCATGTGAATAAATGAGTGATGAGCAGTAATGGGCGGTCACTACCATCATGGGACTTTTATTCAGTGTTTTATTCTGTGTTACAGCAGTCAACCCACATAATGCATAGTGCAATACAAAAATCTTAAACCATGATCATTTTGTAAATAATCAAACAAACTGAACCGATCTAAAAAAAAAAGCACTAATCGCTTAGCACAGTCAAGGTAACGGTTAAAGAGAATCTGGGAACTAGACCACGGGTTGAGAGCTGGACTCATTGTGCTACTGTATCGGGCCCCTCCCTTCCCAGGACCCATTGTGTTATAAGCAGGGCTCTCAATGCTCTGGGCTTCCTGAAGGAAAATGTCACAACAATATGACCTGCTAATGATCGGCCGCTAACAACAACACAGCTACTTCCTGATTCAGATGGCATTAACGAGACCAGGGCTTCACCAGACAGGAAGGACCGATGCAAACACACCCCACAGAGGAGGGGGAGAGTGTGAGAGAACGAAAGAGAGACAGTCTATTCCTTGTAACTTTGGCGTTGGTGCATCAGAACCTCAGAACGCTGTGGTAGCTACAGATCAATCTGGCCAGATGGTTATGGTTAGGGTGTTGGGAGTGTAGGCTGACCCCAGACCTGTGCCTAAAGGTCACATCTACTACATCTACTGTATTTGTTCTGCCCACAATTCTAGTGTTCAGCTCCTACAGTTGACATGGCTTCAGTATAGTAAGAAACAATGTTCCACAAACATAACAGCTTGCCTCAATAGAAGGAAACCCCCTGAAAGAGGGTATCCCAGACTACAGAATAAACACACCAGAGCAGTGGAAAATACCTCAGAGTGATTCAGCCCAGCCAGCCAGTCTGCTCTGCTTTGCTTTACCTCTGGCCCTGCCATGTCTCTGACATCATCTGTTAGTTAGTCCTGCATGGCTGTGGCTCTGGAGGCCTCTGGCCCTGCCTTTGAACTGGAGCACATAGCAGTACACTGCCTCTCCCCACCCTCTCCCTCTCTACAGAGATATCACTCTCTTTCTCAATTTTTCCACAAATAAGGCAAGTCCCTCCCAACTCTGAAAATTGGCACACACACTTGAAATTCCATTTTCTGTTCTCTCTCTCCCTTCTTGGCTCTCCTTTCATTGGAGGAGGTGGTGGGGGGGGGCTTCTCAGTTGCTCAGTTTCTTTCCTCTCACTCAATCTCTCCTTTCATGATTTCGCTCCTGGTCTCCACCTCCCTTCAGACAGGCCATTCTAGAACGTTCCCTCCTGGTCTCCCCCCTCCTTCAACCTGCTCCCTTCAGACAGGCCATTCTAGAACGTTCCCTCCTGGTCTCCCCCCTCCTTCAACCTGCTCCCTTCAGACAGGCCATTCTAGAACGTTGTAAAACACGACATCATGCTTTCTGGATTTTGTCCTGTACTCACCTGTTGAGGAAGGTGTTTCCAAAGGGGTTGAGCTTGCGAAAGGGTTTGTTGGGGTCAACGATAAGAGCGTTGCCTGGGATCACCCCCTCCACCTCACCATGCATGATGGCTGTGAAACAGTCGGTGGTGGGCTCTGGCCCTATCCTGCTTCCTGGGATATCCTGCTCCAACAGATACCTGATACACAGCAACAGGTCAACAGGTCAGGAAAAGGGCAATGGCAGAGCATCAAAATATTAGCAGTAAATCAGGGATATACTGTATGTTATGCAGTACAACATGAATAAGGTCCAGGTAGGAGGAGTCAGTTATAGGACACAGAGGTTTTCCGAGATAGGTCAGGTCATCTTACTTGATGAAGGTAGTCTTGCCAGTGGAGTACTGTCCCACCACCAGCACCATGGACTGTAGGTTAACCTGTCTGTACAGAGCCTTCAGAAAGTATTCTTACACTTGACTTATTCCACATGTTGTTGTTACAGCCTTTTTCTCCCCCATCTACAAACACCCCATAATGAATAATCAAGTGAAAACATGTTTTCAGACATTTTTGCAAATTTATTGTAGAAGAAATACAGACTATCTCATATGTAAGTATTCACACCCAAGTCAATACATGTTAGAATAACCTTTGGCAGCGATTACAGTTGTGAGTCTTTCTGGGTAAGTCTCTAAGAGCTTTCCACACCTGGATTGTACAATATTTGCACATTATTATTTTTTAAATTCTTCCAGCTCTGTCAAGTTGGTTGTTGATCATGGCTAGACAGCCATTTTCAAGCTGATTTAAGTCAAAACTGTAACTTTGCCACTCAGGAACATACAATGTCGTCTTGGTCAGCAACTCCAGTGTAGATTTGGCCTTGTGTTTTAGGTTACTGTCCTGCTGAAAGGTGAATTAATCTCCCAATGTCTGTTGGAAAGCAGACAACCAGGTTTTCCGCTAGGATTTGTCCTGTGCTTAGCTCTATTCTGTTTTTTTTTTGCCTAAAAACTCTCTAGTCCTTGCCGATGACAAGCATACCCATAACATGATGCAGCCACCACCATACCCATAACATGATGCAGCCTCCACCATACCCATAACATGATGCAGCCATCACCATACCCATAACATGATGCAGCCACCACCATACCCATAACATGATGCAGCCTCCACCATACCCATAACATGATGCAGCCTCCACCATACCCATAACATGATGCAGCCTCCACCATACCCATAACATGATGCAGCCTCCACCATACCCATAACATGATGCAGCCTCCACCATACCATAACATGATGCAGCCACCACCATACCCATAACATGATGCAGCCACCACCATACCCATAACATGATGCAGACACCACCATACCCATAACATGATGCAGCCATCACCATACCCATAACATGATGCAGCCTCCACCATACCCATAACATGATGCAGCCTCCACCATACCCATAACATGATGCAGCCTCCACCATACCCATAACATGATGCAGGCTCCACCATACCCATAACATGATGCAGGCTCCACCATACCCATAACATGATGCAGCCACCACCATACCCATAACATGATGCAGCCTCCACCATACCCATAACATGATGCAGCCACCACCATACCCATAATATGATGCAGCCTCCACCATACCCATAACATGATGCAGCCTCCACCATACCCATAACATGATGCAGCCTCCACCATACCCATAACATGATGCAGCCTCCACCATACCCATAACATGATGCAGCCTCCACCATACCCATAACATGATGCAGCCACCACCATACCATAACATGATGCAGCCTCCACCATACCCATAACATGATGCAGCACCACCATACCATAACATGATGCAGCCTCCACCATACCATAACATGATGCAGCCTCCACCATACCATAACATGATGCAGCCTCCACCATACCCATAACATGATGCAGCCTCCACCATACCCATAACATGATGCAGCCACCACCATACCCATAACATGATGCAGCCACCACCATACCCATAACATGATGCAGACACCACCATACCCATAACATGATGCAGCCTCCACCATACCCATAACATGATGCAGCCTCCACCATACCATAACATGATGCAGCCTCCACCATACCCATAACATGATGCAGCCTCCACCATACCCATAACATGATGCAGCCACCACCATACCCATAACATGATGCAGCCACCACCATACCCATAACATGATGCAGACACCACCATACCCATAACATGATGCAGCCTCCACCATACCCATAACATGATGCCGCCTCCACCATATCATAACATGATGCAGCCTCCACCATACCCATAACATGATGCAGCCTCCACCATACCCATAACATGATGCAGCCACCACCATACCCATAACATGATGCAGCCTCCACCATACCATAACATGATGCAGCCACCACCATATCATAACATGATGCAGCCTCCACCATACCCATAACATGATGCAGCCTCCACCATACCCATAACATGATGCAGCCTCCACCATACCATAACATGATGCAGCCACCACCATATCATAACATGATGCAGCCTCCACCATACCCATAACATGATGCAGCCTCCACCATACCCATAACATGATGCAGCCTCCACCATACCATAACATGATGCAGCCACCACCATATCATAACATGATGCAGCCTCCACCATACCCATAACATGATGCAGCCTCCACCATACCCATAACATGATGCAGCCTCCACCATACCCATAACATGATGCAGGCTCCACCATACCCATAACATGATGCAGGCTCCACCATACCCATAACATGATGCAGCCACCACCATACCCATAACATGATGCAGCCTCCACCATACCCATAACATGATGCAGCCACCACCATACCCATAATATGATGCAGCCTCCACCATACCCATAACATGATGCAGCCTCCACCATACCCATAACATGATGCAGCCACCACCATACCCATAATATGATGCAGCCTCCACCATACCCATAACATGATGCAGCCTCCACCATACCCATAACATGATGCAGCCTCCACCATACCCATAACATGATGCAGCCACCACCATACCATAACATGATGCAGCCTCCACCATACCCATAACATGATGCAGCCTCCACCATACCCATAACATGATGCAGCCACCACCATACCATAACATGATGCAGCCACCACCATACCATAACATGATGCAGCCACCACCATACCATAACATGATGCAGCCACCACCATACCATAACATGATGCAGCCTCCACCATACCCATAACATGATGCAGCCTCCACCATACCATAACATGATGCAGCCTCCACCATACCCATAACATGATGCAGCCTCCACCATACCCATAACATGATGCAGCCACCACCATACCATAACATGATGCAGCCTCCACCATACCATAACATGATGCAGCCTCCACCATACCCATAACATGATGCAGCCTCCACCATACCCATAACATGATGAAGCCTCCACCATACCCATAACATGATGCAGCACCACCATACTTAAAAATATATAGACTGGTACTCAGTGATGTTGGATGTTTTCTAAACATAAAGCTTTGTATTCAGGACATAAAGTTTATTTCTTTGACACATTTTTTGCAGTTTTACTTGAGTGTCTTATTGCAAACAGGAAGCATGTTTTGTAATATTTTTTCACTCTGTCATCTAGGTTAGTATCGTTGATCCATCCTCAGTGTTCTCCCATCACCATTAAACTCTGTAACTGTTTTAAAGTCACCATTGGCCTCATGGTGAAATCCCTGAGCGGTTTCCTTCCTCTCCGGCAACTAAGGACGCATGCTTTCTGCTTTTCATTTTTGATTAATAAAAAAATATATATATACAAACATAATTCCACTTCAACATTATGGGGTATTGTGTAGAGGCCAGTGCCAAAAAATCTATTTAATACATTTTCAATTGAGGCTGTAACAACAAAATATGGAAAAAGTCAAGGGGTGTGAATACTTTCTGAAGGCACTGTATGTAAACCTTACTGTATATAGAAACCTTACTGTATATAGAAACCTTACTGTATATAAACCTTTCTGAATATAATATCTTACTTGATGAAGGTAGTCTTGCCAGTGGAGTACTGACCCACCACCAGCACCATGGGTTTGTTGTCAAAGTCTGCGTCCTCCAGAGAAGGGGAGTGGAAGTCATGGAAACCGTAGTACTGCTCCAGGGGGAGGAGCTTCTGACGGTACAGAGACTTTAGCCCCTCTGTTACCGTCCTGATCACCTCAGGAGTTTTCTTCACATCCTTACGGCCCCAACGAGACATCCTGATTGGCTGATTAGTTGATTGTTGTCTACCTAGAGGAATGTGAGGGAGCTTGGGAGTTTCGTAAATTATCTGTGGGAGTGAGTGTGTGTGTGTGAGGAAGTGTGTGTGTTGCGTTTGTGTTTCCTGAGGGTGAACCTGGGAACGTTTTCAGGTGTTTCCTGTGTTAATGTGAATTCTTCTCCTCTGAACCTCTTCTCAGTGGGCCTCTCAAGAGGATGGTACTGTATGTTACTGTACGGCTGATTGGTCCGGGTCCTTCTCTCTTCTATACCGTCACCTCTCGGACTCCTGAAAAGACTTCTGAAAAAAAGAAAACCAGAAATGAAATGTAAATGTCATGTCTCTAGAAAGACATGGACACACTGCTGTAAAATAAAACCTTACATTAATTATCAACATGTTCCAGTAACAGGAGACCACTAGAAATGACCTAGAACAGAGTCTGTTCAGAACACATTACACATACAGAACATACAGGTAGAAATGTATAGGGGCCTAGCATAGAACAGCTATGATACTCATGAATAGGTCAGTGGGATTTCAGGTCTATGCATATAATTCTGTCTGCAACATTGTGACTATTACACCCTACTGAACACAGCCTGCCTGACTGCCCACCTGCCTGACTGCCCACCTGCCTGACTGCCCACCTGCCTACCTGCCTACCTGCCTGCTGCTGTGACCTTTCCTATGGATGTAGAGTCAGATTCTGCCCACCTGGAAACTACAGTACATTGTCTAGAAACTACAGTACATTGTCTGGAAACTACAGTACATTGTCTAGAAACTACAGTACATTGTCTGGAAACTACAGTACATTGTCTAGAAACTACAGTACATTGTCTGGAAACTACAGTACATTGTCTAGAAACTACAGTACATTGTCTAGAAACTACAGTACATTGTCTGGAAACTACAGTGCATTGTCTAGAAACTACAGTACATTGTCTGGAAACTACAGTACATTGTCTAGAAACTACAGTACATTGTCTGGAAACTACAGTACATTGTCTAGAAACTACAGTACATTGTCTGGAAACTACAGTACATTGTCTAGAAACTACAGTACATTGTCTAGAAACTACAGTACATTGTCTGGAAACTACAGTGCATTGTCTAGAAACTACAGTACATTGTCTGGAAACTACAGTACATTGTAAGAGCATGTCTGGAAAAACCTGGTGGTCCCTTGCAGCGGAAACACTAACACACAGACACACACATCCAGCACACACACGCACACTCGCGCACACGCACACGCACACACACACACACACACACACACACACCCCCCTGCGTCCACACGTTAGTAGACTACCTAATTTCCTTACATTGAAATGAGAAAGACATCATTTTTTCCTAGAGGATGTTTGTTCTCAAGGGAATGTTAAATGAGTGAATGATTATCAATTGTTTGCACAATGAAACACTGTTAAAGAATGTTAGAGCACTGATCCTCTACATGCAGACAGACACAGTCTTCCCCTTCATCACTACAGTCACAGTTATTAGAGGAGTCAACTACTCTATACTCCAAGAGAAGCACTACAGTTGAAGTCAGAAGTTTACATACACCTTAGCCAAATACATTTAAACTCAGTTTTTCACAATTCCTGACATTTAATCCTAGTAATAATTCCCTGGTTTAGGTCAGTTAGGATCACCACTTTATTTTAAGAATGTGAAATGTCAGAATAATAGTAGAGAGAATGATTTACTTCAGCTTTTATTTCTTTCATCACATTCCCAGTGTGTCAGAAGTTTACATACACTCAATTAGTATTTGGTAGCATTGCCTTTAAATTGTTTAACTTGGGTCAAACGTTTCGGGTAGCCTTCCACAAGCTTCCCACAATAAGTTGGGTGAATTTTGGCCCATTCCTCCTGACAGAACTGGTGTAACTGAGTCAGGTTTGTAGGCCTCCTTGCTCGCACACACTTTTTCAGTTCTTCTAAAGCCATCATTTTCTGGAAATTTCCAAGCTGTTTAAAGACACAGTCAACTTAGTGTATGTAAACGTCTGACCCACTGGAATTGTGATATAGTGAATTATAAGTGAAATAATCTGTCTGTAAACAATTGTTGTAATAATGACTTGTGTGATGATGAAGTAGATGAAGTCCTAACAGACTTATCAGAACTATAGTTTAACATGAAATATGTTGATGAAGTGTAAGTAAACTTCCACCTTCAACTGTATATGTTCTCAATTTAAAATAATACCAGTAGACAAAGTATGAGGCAAAACATACCCTATTTTATATTTCTCTGCCATCGACCTGTATAGTTTTTCTTTTTTAATATCAACTTGCAATAATTATATGATTTTTTTCACCTAACACTCTGTAACAATGTATAGTGTACATATTCAGCCATCCACCCATACTATACAATGTCTTTTTATAACTTTTTGCACTCCAGACTTCTTGTATTTTTATACTTTTTCATACTGCCGCTCTATGTATCATGTATCGTATATCTGTGTTTTGTTGTAGCTGCTTGACAAAGAAATTACCCCCCGGGAATCAATAAAGTATCTATCCATCCATCCATCCATGCACATGCCTTTTAAGTGCTGACATATCAAATAGTTTAATGCAAATCCAACCCTTGTAATGTAGGTACAGTATGAAAATATGGAGGTAACATTTAGGCTACAGGAGGAATCATTTAGGCTACAGGAGGTGGCAGTCAATGCTGTTTTTATAAAAATGTTATTGGCTTTATAATCTTGAGAGAAATTGAACTAACTAGTAGCAAAACAAACCTCATTGTGGCTAGCTACTTGTTCCTCATGTTAGCCTTTACAGCCAAATATCACTTCAAATATTGCTATGTCCAGCATTGTAGACCATTTGTCCCTTCTTACTGCAGCTTCAGTGCATCTTGAAATAACAGAGGAATGCTGTGAAAACCAGCGTGCTGCAAACATTTAGAAATGTTTTATCTTCACTGCTTGTTTTGGTTGAAATGTTTTGTCTTCACTGCTGTACTACACTACAGCTCCTGCGGCACTAACCTGGTCAGCACCTTTGGAGCTCGGCCCAAACAAGGTATTTGATGTGTTGCGATGCGTCAATTTACACTGGGTTCCGACCCCTTTAGCTGATTTCTGCTATGGAGCTTCCCAGGATTCATGTTTTAGGGAAGCCATGCGGCGACGAGGCTACCTTGCCCTGAACAGAGTACATTGTGGCAGAATACCTGACCACTGTGACTGACCCAAACTTAAGGAAAGCTTTGACTATGTACAGACTCAGTGATCATAGCCTTGCTATTGAGAAAGGCCGCCGTAGGCAGACCTGGCTCTCAGGAGAAGACAGGCTATGTGCACACTGCCTACAAAATGAGGTGGAAACTGAGCTGCACTTCCTAACCTCCTGCCAAATGTATGACCATATTAGAGACACATATTTCCCTCAGATTACACAGATCCACAAAGAATTATCACACAAAAATCGCTACCGTGACCTGCTGCCGTGACCTGCTGCCACAAGAAAAGGTCAACCAGTGGGTCAGCAACACCAATATAATATAACCTATATTTATCTGTATATTTATTTCCTGTCATTCCTACATTCTATTTGCACATTATCACCACTAGCTTATGTAACATTATAAATGTTATGCTAGATAAATTTTACTGCTAATAATATACTTTAAATGTTTTTCTCTTGAAACTTTGTGTGTGTAATGTTTACTGTTAATGTCTGGTTGTTGTTGTCTTGGTTTAATTCACTTTGAGGGTTTTAGTTGTTTGGTTTTAGTTTTTCACTAGAGAGGGAGAGAGAGAGAGAGAGATTCCTTTCATGTCAGAAGACTAAATGAGGCAAAGAGGAATCAAAATGGAGATGAGGACAGAGGAGTTGGCATCATCACATTATAATAATCCAGCATTAGACATAGGATAGACATCTCTAGCATTAGAGAGAATAGATTCTCTGGGTTCCTATGGGTTAACTACTCTCTAGCTCTGGGTTTTGGGTTAGGCTCCTTCAGGAAAAAAGAACTAACAAACTGTTGAAGATCATGGAAAATGCCTTGTGGGTTTGTACACATTGCAACACAGTCAGTCAGTCCTTGGACTGGAAACAAGAAAGTCACCATTCTATCTAGAGAACTGAGAGAAGAACTCTAGAGAAATAGAATCTATAGTTCACATTCTAGAGTACTGGCAGAGCCAAATAGAATATATAGTTCACATTCTAGAGTACTGGCAGAGCCAAATAGAATCTATAGTTCACATTCCAGAGTACTGGCAGAGCCAAATATAATCTATAGTTCACATTCTAGAGTACTGGCAGAGCCAAATAGAATCTATAGTTCACATTCTAGAGTACTGGCAGAGCCAAATAAAATCTATAGTTCACATTCCAGAGTACTGGCAGAGCCAAATATAATCTATAGTTCACATTCCAGAGTACTGGCAGAGCCAAATAGAATCTA
Organism: Thymallus thymallus; assembly: GCA_023634145.1. NCBI lineage: Eukaryota > Metazoa > Chordata > Actinopteri > Salmoniformes > Salmonidae > Thymallus > Thymallus thymallus. The sequence continues at coordinate 33,050,945 of CM042379.1, read as the reverse complement.
TAGTTCACATTCCAGAGTACTGGCAGAGCCAAATATAATCTATAGTTCACATTCCAGAGTACTGGCAGAGCCAAATATAATCTATAGTTCACATTCCAGAGTACTGGCAGAGCCAAATAGAATCTATAGTTCACATTCCAGAGTACTGGCAGAGCCAAATAGAATCTATAGTTCACATTCCAGAGTACTGGCAGAGCCAAATAGAATCTATAGTTCACATTCTAGAGTACTGGCAGAGCCAAATAGAATCTATAGTTCACATTCCAGAGTACTGGCAGAGCCAAATATAATCTATACTTCACATTCTAGAGTACTGGCAGAGCCAAATAGAATCTATAGTTCACATTCCAGAGTACTGGCAGAGCCAAATAGAATCTATAGTTCACATTCCAGAGTACTGGCAGAGCCAAATAGAATCTATAGATCACATTCCAGAGTACTGGCAGAGCCAAATAGAATCTATAGTTCACATTCCAGAGTACTGGCAGAGCCAAATAGAATCTATAGTTCACATTCCAGAGTACTGGCAGAGCCAAATAGAATCTATAGTTCACATTCCAGAGTACTGGCAGAGCCAAATAGAATCTATAGTTCACATTCCAGAGTACTGGCAGAGCCAAATAGAATCTATAGTTCACATTCCAGAGTACTGGCAGAGCCAAATAGAATCTATAGTTCACATTCCAGAGTACTGGCAGAGCCAAATAGAATCTATAGTTCACATTCCAGAGTACTGGCAGAGCCAAATAGAATCTATAGTTCACATTCTAGAGTACTGGCAGAGCCAAATAGAATCAAAAGTTCAGGTATCACATGAACACACAAGACATGGCAAAATGTTTAGAATTGTAGGAAATGCGTTTTAAAAGAGATTTTCTCTGCACCCCTTGTCAAAAGATGTAAAATTGCAGGAAATTAGCTTTAAAATGTTACAGAAATAGTCTCTATCCCAAGTCGCGCAGTGGTCTAAGGCACTGCATCTCAGTGCTAGAGGCGTCACTACAGAAAACATGGTTTGAATCCAGACTATCACAATCGGCCGTGATTGGGAGTCCCATAGGGCGGTGCACAATTGGCCCACCGTTGTCAGGGTTTACTCAGGGTTGTTGTCCTGTTGGAAGGTAAACCTTTGCCCGTCTGGGGTAGGCCGCCATTGTAAATAAGAATTTGTTCTTAACTAACTTGCCTAGTTAAATATAGGTTAAATAAATATCCCATGGAAAAATGTATAGAATCGCAGGAAATATGTTTCAAACCTGTGGAATGTTCTCTCCGCCCAGTTTGTATCATGAACAGTGCTTGTGGCCATAGAGACAGACGTGGCGTGCGTGCGTGCGTGGGGGGCTTAGAGATGGCGCCTGGGGAAGTGTAGACAGTGTTTGGTAGTTTTAACAGACAGGGTTCATTATAGCAGTAGGAATCAAGTGACCCTAGTTTAGTGCATCGGTGGCCAAACCCGATTTCACTCTTCAAACCTTAACATTCAGCGCTTCACAATTTCCATATAAGGCCTTTGGTGGGAACTTGGAAACAGTTTAGGAAAAATGAGTTTAAAGTCAGAAAATAAACCCTTACCTGGAGAAGATGAAAGACTCACTTCCCTTCAGGAGATTGCAGAAACCTTTAGGGAGTTGCTGCTACATGTATGGGTGCCCGCTCTCTCTGCTGTGAGGAAATACCAGCTACTCAGGAGTCTGTGGGATGGTTCCTCTCCAGAGTTGAATGTTTCAGATGAAGGGGTCCTCTCACTCTCTGGTAGTTGGAGGAAGACACTGACACACTGTGACACACTGACTACACCCCTCTCTTCTCTCTCAATGCACCTCCTCTCCCAGCAATGTCAAGCTACACTCTGGGACTAAAACTGAATCTCTACTGTTTAGAACTGGGGAAAGGCTGGGTGGGGTATAGGCAGGAAAGGGTGGAGATGGGGGTGTGTTTGTGCGATGGGGGAGTTGGATAAATGATTTAGGTGGTCTTTTTTTTATGACAACCCCATGCCCAGAGATCTTACACAGATGTTATAGTCTATAACATTGAGATTACACATCAAGCCAATGGTTACATTATTCAGTTAGTTTCCCCCAGTTCTTTTTTTATGTAATAAACATTCTCATAGAGCATCCCATGACTTACTTTAAGTTCCCAGCATTTAGACATTTTCCACTCAGTCAACCCACTCCTCCCTCCTCCTGACACCACATCCATCACCCAGCGCAATGTTTCCACTACCACCAGCGCCTCCTGCTGGCTCTCAGATACATTACACCCTCCTTCTCCCCCTCCAAATCAGCACCTCTTCTGTCATCATTACCATCCAAAGGTATGTAGGCTGCCCTGAAGGTCCAGAAATAAGCAGGGCCCCCAGTTTTCCCAGTTTTCCCTGGTCAAATCACATTAGTGAAAAAAACTCCTGTCCGTTAACAACAAACATAAGTCATTAATAAAAGCACTATAAGCATCAAGTCTTTCAGAAAAGAAGTTTTAATTTACAGTTTTACTAAATGTACATTTCTTTTTTAAAAAAGTGTCATTATACACAATAAATACAATACAAAATTAATCTGTAATAATATACTTCAAATTCTCTTCAGGTTTTTGTACATCACTTTGTCCATATTGTTGCTCTGCATTTGACTGAAGTGTTGAATCCATGTAACACAATGAAGCAGTCAGTCAGACAGTCAGTCAGACAGACAGTCAGTCAGTCAGACAGTCCTGTGAATGTTAACATAATGAAGCAGTCAGTCAGACAGTCAGACAGTCCTGTGAATGTTAACATAATGAAGCAGTCAGTCAGTCAGACAGTCAGACAGTCCTGTGAATGTTAACATAATGAAGCAGTCAGTCAGACAGACAGACAGTCCTGTGAATGTAAAGAACATCTTGCCAGGACAACCGGAGACATTCACAACACAACAGATGTGTTCTAACATGCAGGTGATTTCATTATTACATGTCTTCATTGACACCTCATCAATACAGTAATGAGGTTCCATTAAAGAGACTGAGCTGCTACAACAGTCAACCACCTCACTATTAAAACCAGTCTCATACACATCATGATATGACTGAAACACAGAAGTAAAGTGGGCAGTTGACCTGGGAAACACATGGACAACCAGCTGAACCAGAGACTATTTGTGGTGATGATAGAAATCCTAATATGGAAAGAGAGACATGGACCTGCATATGTTGATGAGATGGCTAAACCAGGCCTCTCTCCTCTCCTCCTGGTGTGTGTGGTTTACTTAGTGAGAGCAGGCGGTAGGGAGGTGTTCAGTAGGGCCCACCGTAGTAAAACATTTTGCAACAGAAACGAACATCTGTGTTCTTATTGGACTAGTTCATGTAGTTTCAGAATGTACCTACTGAACATGACCCAGGTCTTATTTGTTAACCAGGAGCCAGACAGACACAGACAGCAGCCATAACATAACTAAGGAATGGAATGGATACAGCAGGTGAATGAAAAAGGAAAACCCCAATGACAATAATACAAATAATAACACTCATTATTCTAACTAATGAGAGAAGGAGACTTCCACAGAGTAAAGCATGAGAGAGTCATCACCATCCATCCATCCATGGTGTGACTGAGCATTGGATTCTGCTGTAAAGTAGACAACATTCAGATGGACAAACACAGAGCACAGTGAGAGTTCTGTCCCTCTCTTCAGCCTCCACTGTTGTGTGTGTGTGTGTGTGTGTTATCTGCCATGAGACTGTGGCACCAGGCTGCCGTTGTGTCCTTTGCCTCCAACCTGAGAGGAGGAGGAGGATGAGGAAGAAGAGGAGACTGAGGGTCTGTGTGTATGTGCGGAGGGCTGGCTGTGGTGTGGCCTGGCGGAGCCCCCTTTGGCCGTGCGCTGCGTGGGACCCTGGGCCTGCAGGTGGAGGATGGAGTCGATGGCACACTGCAGGTGTTCGTTAAGAGACTCATCGTGTGGCGGGGAGCCGGAGGAGAAGCTAGCGTTGTCCATGTCAGGGGAGTCCCACTTACAGCGCTTAGCAGGAAGTGATGAGTCTCTGTAACAGGAAGTGTCTGGCGGCGAGGACGGGGGCCCAGGGGCATGCTGGTCCATTCTGAACGTTCCGCCCCCCCCAGCGCCCCCTAACCTCTGTAGGTTTTTACTACTCACCCTCTTATACCTCTCCATGTCCGCCCCCCTGTCCTCGTGCTCCCCCTCTCTCCCACTCTCCTCACCATGGTCTCTGTCTGAGAGGTGGGGGTTTGTGTTTTTAATTCCGCGGTACAACACCTCCATGTGCTCCAGACCCTGCACTAAGCCAGGGGAGGAGGAGTTCCCCAGCCTCGGGGCCTCTCGTCTGGGCTCTTTGTGGGGGTAGGAGCCCCTCTCCCTGGATCTGCCTCCTCTCTTCCCCAGCTTCACGCTGGCGATCACTGTCCGCTCCGAGAGGACAGAGGGCGGGAGGGGAGATTTGGGGGGTGATGGGGAGGGGCGGGGGTACGGGACACTGTCTCCTCCTCCTCCTGGTACGCCTGGTCGGACCCGCGGGCTGATATTCTCCCGGTAAGTCTTCCGTAGCGGCAGGCGGCAAGTGGTCTGAGGGGCCGTGGCGGCGGGGTTACGCTCAACTCCGCCCACACTGTGATGTTCTAACGTTCCGTTCATCTGAGCAGTGAAGGAGGATGAGGATGGTGTTGTCGTTGATGATGAAGACCAGGGGTAATAGGAAGAGGAGGGGGTGGGTGGGTGGGCTGTGCTGGGGGAAGGGGCTGTGACTCTCTGGGGGCTGGGGGTCGCCTGTGTGGTTGCTATAGAGACTGTTGCAGAGGAGATGGCGTTACAGGTAGGGGGAGGAGTCATAATGACAGTAGTTATAGATGGAGGCGAGACTAGTGCTGCTGTTGCTCGGACTTTTGGGTGTGTCAGTGCTGGTTGGGGCTGGGTGGTAGGGTGTGGTTGGGGCTGGGTGGTAGGGTGTGGTTGGGGCTGGGTGGTAGGTTGTGGCTGGGTGGTAGGGTGTGGTTGGGGCTGGGTGGTAGGTTGTGGCTGGGTGGTAGGGTGTGGTTGGGGCTGGGTGGTAGGTTGTGGCTGGGTGGTAGGGTGTGGTTGGGGCTGGGTGGTAGGTTGTGGCTGGGTGGTAGGGTGTGGTTGGGGCTGGGTGGTAGGGTGTGGCTGGGTGGTAGGGTGTGGTTGGGGCTGGGTGGTAGGGTGTGGTTGGTGATGGGTGGTAGGTTGTGGCTGTGGTGTGTGGACCGGGTCGAGGGCGGTGTTGTGCACCACCTTACTAAACCCCGCCTCCTGCTTGATCTTGAGCTTCAAGCCGATGCGTGGGCGGGCGGCGTACGTCTTCATGGGGGGTTTACTGCTCCTCTGGGGGAGAGCATCATCACAATCATCATCATCATCATCATCTGGACGAGAGGAGGAGGGGCGGTAGGAGGAGTTAGAGGACGGGCGGTAAGAGGAGGGGCGGTAGGAGGAGTTAGAGGAGGAGGGAGGCGGAAGACCGTGGCTGGAGGAGCTGTGACTCTGGGTGTGGGCTGTCTGTTTAACCCCTGACCTGGCTACAGGAGCTGGGGAGCTGGACCAGGAGACAGACGCCCCTGCTCCTCCCTGCTTTATCACCAGCTTGGTGGAGGGGAAGTGGGCTGGTGTTGAGGCTGCGATGGGGGTAGGAGCTGAGGCTACAGGGGCTGTATCTGGACCTGCCGTAGCTACACTACTCCACACAGCGCTGGGCTCAGCAGACACAAAAGGCTGGGGCTGGGACTGAGGATGGGGCTGGGACTGAGGATGGGGCTGGGACTGAGGATGGGACTGAGGATGTGGCTGGGACTGAGGATGTGGCTGGGACTGAGGATGTGGCTGAGGATGTGGCTGGGACTGAGGATGTGGCTGGGACTGAGGATGGGACTGAGGATGTGGCTGGGACTGAGGATGTGGCTGGGACTGAGGATGTGGCTGGGGCTGAGAAATGCTGGCAGCGCCATTCTCCCTCTCCAGCATCTTCGAGTTGGCCACATACTCCTCTGGACAAAGCGATAGAGAGAGAGAGAGCGAGAGAGAGCGAGACAAAGCGATAGAGAGAGAGATATGGAATTTAAAATGAGGCAGATCATCTGACTAGCTATATGCTGCTCTGCAAAAGCTTCTCCTTGCTGACCTCTTGTCATTTTTGTCAAGTCTCTCACTCCCCAAGAGGTTGTTCACCTCATTGACCAGGGATAACACATCCATCAAGACATTGACCAGGGATAACACATCCATCAAGACATTGACCAGGGATAACACATCCATCAAGACATTGACCAGGGATAACACATCCATCAAGACATTGACCAGGGATAACACATCCATCAAGACATTGACCAGGGATAACACATCCATCAAGACATTGACCAGGGATAACACATCCATCAAGACATGAAAAAAAAGAGAAAAGAAAATCATTTAAACATTTTTGCAAATGTATTTATATCACATTTACATAAGTATTCAGACCGCCTTTACTTTGTTGAAGCACCTTTGGCAGCGATTACAGCCTTGAGTCTTCTTGGGTATGACGCTACAAGCTTGGCACACCTGTATTTGAGGAGTTTCTCCCATTCTTCTCTGCAGATCCTCTCAAACTCTGTCAGGTTGGATGGGGAGCGTTGCTGCACAGCTATTTTCAGGTCTCTCCAGAGATGTTTGATCGGGTTCAAGTCTGGGTTCTGGCTGGGCCACTCAAGGACATTAAGCCACTTCTGCGTTGTCTTCGCTGTGTGCTTAGGGTCCTTGTCCTGTTGGAAGGTGAACCTTCACCCGAGTCTGAGGTCCTGAGTGCTCTGGAGCAGGTTTTCATCAAGGATCTCTCTGTACTTTGCGCCTGACGCTTGGCATTCAGACCAAAGAGTTCAATCTTGGTTTCATCAGACCAGAGAATCTTGTTTCTCATTATCTGAGAGTCCTTTAGGTGCCTTTTGGCAAACTCCAAGCGGGCTGTCATGTGCCTTTTACTGAGGAGTGGATTCCGTCCCACCTCCCTGACCAAGGCCCTTCTCCCCCGATTGCTCAGTTTGGCCAGGCAGCCAGCACTACGAAGTGTTGGCGGTTACAAACTTCTTACATTTAAAAATGATGGAGGCCAGTGTTCTTGGGGACCTTCAATGCTGCAGCCATTTTTTGGTACCCTTCCCCAGATCTGTGCCTCGACACAATCCTGTCTCAGAGCTCTACAGAAAATTCCTTGGTTTTTGCTCTGACATGCACTGTCAACTGTGGGACCTTAGACAGGTGTGTGCCTTTCCAAATCATGTCCAATCAATTGAATTTACCACAGGTGGACTCCAATCAAGTTGTAGAAACATCTCAAGGATGATTCATGGAAACTGGATGCACCTGAGCTCAATTTCAAGGCTCATAGCAAAGGGTCTGTATACTTATGTAAATAAGGGTAGACACACACTGTTCCACTCAGTGTGGCGCGCGTGCAGCCCCGGACATCTAAGGGCATCACAGACCTGTTATTATTATGGGTATTTCTGTTCGTTTTTTTAATACATTTGCAAAAATGTCTAAAAATCTGTAGATTGATGTCATTACGGGGTATTGTGGGTAGATTGATGTCATTACGGGGTATTGTGTGTAGATTGATGTCATTACGGGGTATTGTGTGTAGATTGATGTCATTACGGGGTATTGTGTGTAGATTGATGTCATTACGGGGTATTGTGTGTAGGTTGATGTCATTACGGGGTATTGTGTGTAGATTGATGTCATTACGGGGTATTGTGTGTAGATTGATGTCATTACGGGGTATTGTGTGTAGATTGATGTCATTACGGGGTATTGTGTGTAGATTGATGTCATTACGGGGTATTGTGTGTAGATTGATGTCATTACGGGGTATTGTGTGTAGATTGATGTCATTACGGGGTATTGTGTGTAGATTGATGTCATTACGGGGTATTGTGTGTAGATTGATGTCATTACGGGGTATTGTGTGTAGATTGATGTCATTACGGGGTATTGTGTGTAGATTGATGTCATTACGGGGTATTGTGTGTAGATTGATGTCATTACGGGGTATTGTGTGTAGATTGATGTCATTACGGGGTATTGTGTGTAGATTGATGTCATTACGGGGTATTGTGTGTAGATTGATGTCATTACGGGGTATTGTGTGTAGATTGATGTCATTACGGGGTATTGTGTGTAGATTGATGTCATTACGGGGTATTGTGTGTAGATTGATGTCATTACGGGGTATTGTGTGTAGATTGATGTCATTACGGGGTATTGTGTGTAGATTGATGTCATTACGGGGTATTGTGTGTAGGTTGATGTCATTACGGGGTATTGTGTGTAGGTTGATGTCATTACGGGGTATTGTGTGTAGGTTGATGTCATTACGGGGTATTGTGTGTAGGTTGATGTCATTACGGGGTATTGTGTGTAGGTTGATGTCATTACGGGGTATTGTGTGTAGGTTGATGTCATTACGGGGTATTGTGTGTAGATTGATGTCATTACGGGGTATTGTGTGTAGATTGATGTCATTACGGGGTATTGTGTGTAGATTGATGTCATTACGGGGTATTGTGTGTAGATTGATGTCATTACGGGGTATTGTGTGTAGATTGATGTCATTACGGGGTATTGTGTGTAGATTGATGTCATTACGGGGTATTGTGTGTAGATTGATGTCATTACGGGGTATTGTGTGTAGATTGATGTCATTACGGGGTATTGTGTGTAGATTGATGTCATTACGGGGTATTGTGTGTAGATTGATGTCATTACGGGGTATTGTGTGTAGATTGATGTCATTATGGGGTATTGTGTGTAGATTGATGTCATTATGGGGTATTGTGTGTAGATTGATGTCATTACGGGGTATTGTGTGTAGATTGATGTCATTACGGGGTATTGTGTGTAGATTGATGTCATTACGGGGTATTGTGTGTAGATTGATGTCATTACGGGGTATTGTGTGTAGATTGATGTCATTACGGGGTATTGTGTGTAGATTGATGTCATTACGGGGTATTGTGTGTAGATTGATGTCATTACGGGGTATTGTGTGTAGATTGATGTCATTATGGGGTATCGTGTGTAGATTGATGTCATTATGGGGTATCGTGTGTAGATTGATGTCATTATGGGGTATTGTGGGTAGAAGGTGAAAAAATAAACACACACACACACACACACACACACACAGAACAAAAATATAAAATGGAACAGGCAACATCTTCAAATATTTATAGTTCATATGAGGAAATCAGTCAGACCTCAGGATCTCGTCACGGTATCTCTGTGCATTAAAATTACCATCGATAAAATGACATTGTGTTCGTTGTCCGTAGCTTATGCCTACCCATAACATAACACCACCATGGGGCACTCTGTTCACAACGTTGACGTCAGCCAACTGCTCGCCCACAATGTGCCATACACATGGTCTGCGGTTGTGAGGACAGTTGGACGTACTGTCTAATTCTCTAAAACGATGTTGGAGGCGGCTTATGTTCGAGAAATTACCATTCAATTCTCTGGCAACATCTCTGGTGGACATTCCTGCAGTCAGCATGCCTATTGCACACTACCTCAAAACTTCAGACGTCTGTGGCATTGTGTTGTGTGACAAATTTGCACATTTCAGAGTGGCCTTTTATTGACCCAGCACAAGGTGCACCTACAGTTGAAGTCAGAATTAAAACTAATTTCTCAACCACTCCACATATATCATGTTAACAAATTATAGTTTTGGCAAGTCTGTTAGGACATCTACTTTGTGCATGACACAAGTCATTCTTCCAACAATTGTTTACTTATAATTCACTATATAACAATTCCAGTGGGTCAGAAGTTTACATACACCAAGTTGACTGTGCCTTTAAACAGCTTGGAAAATTCCAGAAAATGATGTCATGGCTTTAGAAGCTTCTGATAGGCTAATTTACATCATTTGAGTCAGTTGGAGGTGTACCTGTGGATGTATTTCAAGGCCTATCTTCAAACTCGGTGCCTCTTTGCTCGACATCATGGGAAAATCATAAGAAATCAGCCAAGACCTCAGAAAAAAAATTGGGAGCAATTTCCTGAAGGTACCACGTTCATCTGTACAAACAATAGTATGCAAGTATAAACACCATGGTGACCATCGTTATGTTTGGAGGAAAAAGGGGGAGGCTTGCAAGCCGAAGAACACCATCCCAACCGTGAAGCACGAGGGTGGCAGCATCATGTTGTTGGGGTGCTTTGCTGCTGGAGGGACTGGTGCACTTCACAAAATAGATGACATCATGAGGAAGGAAAATTATGTGGATATATTGAAGCAACATCTCAAGACATCAGCCAGGAAGTTAAAGCTTGGTTTCCAAATGGGTCTTCCAAATGGACAATGACCCCATGCATACTTCCAAAGTTGTGGCAAAATGGCTTAAGGACACAAAGTCAAGGTATTGGAGTGGCCATCACAAAGCCCTGACCTCAATCCTATAGAACATTTGTGGGCAGAACTGAAAAAGCGTGTGCGAGCAAGGAGGCCTACAAACCTGATTCAGTTACACCAGTTCTGTCAGGAGGAATGGGCCAAAATTCACCCAACTTATTGTGGGAAGCTTGTGGAAGGCTACCCGAAACATTTGAACCACGTTAAACAATTTAAAGGCAATGCTACCAAATACTAATTGAGTGTATGTAAACTTCTGACCCACTGGGAATGTGATGAAAGAAATAAAAGCTGAAATAAATAATTCTCTCTACTATTATTCTGACATTTCACATTCTTAAAATAAAGTGGTGATCCTAACTGACCTAAAACAGGGAATTATTATTGGGATTAAATGTCAGGAATTGTGAAAAACTGAGTTTAAATGTATTTGGCGAAGGTGTATGTAAACGTCCGACTTCAACTGTATGTATATATTTACAATGGGGGCCAAAAGTTTGTAATTTTACTCATTCAAGGGTTTTTAGAAAATAGTACAAATAAAGAAAAACCCTTGAATGAGTAATATTCCTAACTTTTGGCCCCCTGTGTGTGTGTGTGTGTGTGTGTGTGTGTATATGTATGCATGTATGTATGTATACTGTTACCAGGTCTGTCCCTGGCGAGGATACGGTCCTGTCCCAGAGAGATCTTCTCTTCCTGAATGAACATCCTGTCCATCATTACCATCTCAGCTGACGGGCCAAGGCGCTGTTAAACACACAACAGGAACAAAGCCATCCAGCCAATTAATCAATCTATCAATGCACCAATAGCACATCAGTTAGCAAGACAATCATAGTGGGGGGGGACTAGAACACTGAACAGACAGAACAGATAAATCATCTAATGAGGGAGGGCTGTATAAGGAGGGGGACTGAAATACAGGGAGGAGTTAAGGACAACTATTGAGATCAATGTGATAAAAAAAAATGCTAATATAATATTAATAACTGCCCGTCGATAATACGATAATATTAATAACTGCCCGTCGATAATAAGGTAATATTAATAACTGCCCGTCGATAATAAGGTAATATTAATAACTGCCCGTCGATAATAAGGTAATATTAATAACTGCCCGTCGATAATAAGGTAATATTAATAACTGCCCGTCGATAATAAGGTAATATTAATAACTGCCCGTCGATAATATTAATAACTGCCCGTCGATAATAAGGTAATATTAATAACTGCCCGTCGATAATAAGGTAATATTAATAACTGCCCGTCGATAATAAGGTAATATTAATAACTGCCCGTCGATAATATTAATAACTGCCCGTCGATAATAAGGTAATATTAATAACTGCCCGTTGATAATATTAATAACTGCCCGTTGATAATAAGGTAATATTAATAACTGCCCGTCGATAATAAGGCAATATTAATAACTGCCCGTTGATAATAAGGTAATATTAATAACTGCCCGTCGATAATAAGGTAATATTAATAACTGCCCGTCGATAATAAGGTAATATTAATAACTGCCCGTCGATAATATTAATAACTGCCCGTCGATAATAAGGTAATATTAATAACTGCCCGTTGATAATATTAATAACTGCCCGTTGATAATAAGGTAATATTAATAACTGCCCGTCGATAATAAGGCAATATTAATAACTGCCCGTTTATAATAAGGTAATATTAATAACTGCCCGTCGATAATACGATAATATTAATAACTGCCCGTCGATAATATTAATAACTGCCCGTCGATAATACGATAATATTAATAACTGCCCGTCGATAATATTAATAACTGCCCGTCGATAATACGATAATATTAATAACTGCCCGTCGATAATAAGGTAATATTAATAACTGCCCGTTGATAATAAGGTAATATTAATAACTGCCCGTTGATAATAAGGTAATATTAATAACTGCCCGTCGATAATATTAATAACTGCCCGTTGATAATAAGGTAATATTAATAACTGCCCGTTGATAATAAGGTAATATTAATAACTGCCCGTTGATAATAAGGTAATATTAATAACTGCCCGTTGATAATAAGGTAATATTAATAACTGCCCGTTGATAATAAGGTAATATTAATAACTGCCCGTTGATAATAAGGTAATATTAATAACTGCCCGTCGATAATAAGGTAATATTAATAACTGCCCGTCGATAATATTAATAACTGCCCGTTGATAATAAGGTAATATTAATAACTGCCCGTCGATAATATTAATAACGGCCCGTTGATAATAAGGTAATATTAATAACTGCCCGTCGATAATAAGGTAATATTAATAACTGCCCGTCGATAATATTAATAACTGCCCGTCGATAATAAGGTAATATTAATAACTGCCCGTCGATAATATTAATAACTGCCCGTTGATAATAAGGTAATATTAATAACTGCCCGTCGATAATATTAATAACTGCCCGTTGATAATAAGGTAATATTAATAACTGCCCGTCGATAATATTAATAACTGCCCGTTGATAATAAGGTAATATTAATAACTGCCCGTCGATAATAAGGTAATATTAATAACTGCCCGTCGATAATATTAATAACTGCCCGTCGATAATACGATAATATTAATAACTGCCCGTCGATAATATTAATAACTGCCCGTCGATAATACGATAATATTAATAACTGCCCGTCGATAATATTAATAACTGCCCGTCGATAATACGATAATATTAATAACTGCCCGTCGATAATAAGGTAATATTAATAACTGCCCGTTGATAATAAGGTAATATTAATAACTGCCCGTCGATAATAAGGTAATATTAATAACTGCCCGTCGATAATAAGGTAATATTAATAACTGCCCGTCGATAATATTAATAACTGCCCGTTGATAATAAGGTAATATTAATAACTGCCCGTCGATAATAAGGTAATATTAATAACTTACCGTTGATTCCTCAAAAAGCAGGTGTCTGTATTTATCCAGCATGGCCTGCGTTCTCTTCAGGAGCAGGCTGGAAACACTCTCAAACTCCTCATCCACTGGGGGGCAGAGTGGGAGGGACAGGAACAGAGAAGATCACACAGTGGGAACCAATGGTACATCATTAACTGGTCAGGCCATGTTGTCTCCCCTGACCAGACACATTAGGGCTGGGAGTTTCTGGTGTGTGTGTGTGTGTGTGTGTGTATTTATGTATGCATATGGATATATACAGTATATTTACCAAAACTAATATATGGGGGATGGAAATGATGCAGACAATTACATTCATGGAAGCAACAAACTATCTGCAATATTAAAGCTGATCCATCCCTTAAATAAATAAATAGTTAGATGCACAGATATCATACCGCCCAACCATGACAATAACAGATATCATACCGCCCAACCATGACAATAACAGATATCATACCGCCCAACCATGACAATAACAGATATCATACCGCCCAACCATGACAATAACAGATATCATACCGCCCAACCATGACAATAACAGATATCATACCCCCCAACCATGACAATAACAGATATCATACCCCCCAACCATGACAATAACAGATATCATACCCCCCAACCATGACAATAACAGATATCATACCCCCTCAACCATGACAATAACAGATATCATACCCCCAACCATGACAATAACAGATATCATACCCCCAACCATGACAATAACAGATATCATACCCCCAACCATGACAATAACAGATATCATACCCCCTCAACCATGACAATAACAGATATCATACCCCCAACCATGACAATAACAGATATCATACCCCCTCAACCATGACAATAACAGATATCATACCCCCTCAACCATGACAATAACAGATATCATACCCCCAACCATGACAATAACAGATATCATACCCCCAACCATGACAATAACAGATATCATACCCCCTCAACCATGACAATAACAGATATCATACCCCCTCAACCATGACAATAACAGATATCATACCCTCAACCATGACAATAACAGATATCATACCCTCAACCATGACAATAACAGATATCATACCCCCCAACCATGACAATAACAGATATCATACCGCCCAACCATGACAATAACAGATATCATACCGCCCAACCATGACAATAACAGATATCATACCCCCCAACGATGACAATAACAGATATCATACCGCCCAACCATGACAATAACAGATATCATACCCCCAACCATGACAATAACAGATATCATACCCCCAACCATGACAATAACAGATATCATACCCCCCAACGATGACAATAACAGATATCATACCCCCAACCATGACAATAACAGATATCATACCCTCAACCATGACAATAACAGATATCATACCCCCAACCATGACAATAACAGATATCATACCCCCCAACCATGACAATAACAGATATCATACCCCCAACCATGACAATAACAGATATCATACCCTCAACCATGACAATAACAGATATCATACCCCCCAACCATGACAATAACAGATATCATACCCCCCAACCATGACAATAACAGGGGAGGTTAGCATGTTGGGGGGGAATGATAGTTGTGCGTCTAACTTTCTCACTCATCATCATTCAGGAGTCATTGCATGCTTTGAATATGTGACCAAATACAAAACTTTTCACTACTGTAATACACAAGTGAATTTGTCACAATACTTTTGGTCCCCTAAAATGAAGGGACTATGTACAAAAAGTGCTCTAATTTCTATAGGGATTACCAGATATGGATGAAATACTCTCACATTAGAGCTGAGTCTGCACTTTAACCTCAGTCATTGTATAATATTAAATCCAAAGTGCTGGAGTACAGAGCCCCAAAAAAATGTCACTGTCCAAATACTTTTGGAACATACTGTATATATATTTTTACAAATCGATACTTGGAGTCAAAGTATGTATAGTCCAAAAATAATATATATCCAAAAATCACTAATACACATGTTAACAGCAGAGTGTGGGTTGTGTGTGGTGTGGGTATTTGTGTGTTGTGTGGGTTGTGTGTGTTGTGTGGGTTGTGTGTGTGTTCTGTGGGTTTTGTGTGTGGTGTGTGTTTTGTGTGTGGTGTGTGGGGTGTGGGTTGTGTGTGTTGTGTGGGTTGTGTGATGTGTGGGTTTTGTGTGGGTTGTGTGGGGTGTGGGTTGTGTGGGTTGTGTGATGTGTGGGTTGTGTGTGTGTGTGGGTTGTGTGTGTGTGTGGGTTGTGTGTGTGTGTGGGTTGTGTGTGTGTGTGGGTTGTGTGTGTGTGGGTTGTGTGTGTGGTGTGGGTTGTGTGGGTTGTGTGGGTTGTGTGGGTTGTGTGGGTTGTGTGGGTTGTGTGGGTTGTGTGGGTTGTGTGGGTTGTGTGTGTTGTGGGTTTCCCCCTGAAGGACAAAGACTATTTTAAGTTAAGGGTTGGGTTTAGAGTTACAATTAGGGTTAGGTATTAGGGTTAGGGAAAAAGGTAGCAGTGCCCTGGTAGAGATGGTAAGGCACCAGGCGGGTCAGGGTGTGTGTACCTCTGTGGTAGTCGTGTGGTAAGGTGGCAGTGCCCTGGTAGAGATGGTAAGGCACCAGGCGGGTCAGGGTGTGTGTACCTCTGTGGTAGTCGTGTGGTAAGGTGGCAGTGCCCTGGTAGAGATGGTAAGGCACCAGGCTGGTCAGGGTGTGTGTACCTCTGTGGTAGTCGTGTGGTAAGGTGGCAGTGCCCTGGTAGAGATGGTAAGGCACCAGGCGGGTCAGGGTGTGTGTACCTCTGTGGTAGTCGTGTGGTAAGGTGGCAGTGCCCTGGTAGAGATGGTAAGGCACCAGGCGGGTCAAGGTGTCTTCAAAGCACTGGAAGGAAGAGCTGTAGTCTGGGTGGAGGACTGAACCCTGCTGTTTTCTCAGCTGCTCCAACATCCTACACACACACACACACACACACACACACACACACACACACACACACACACACACACACACACACACACACACACACACACACACACACACACACACACACACACACACACACACACACACACACACACACACACACACACACACACACACACACACACACACACACACACACAGTAGGTAGGAGAACACAGGGCACAAGACTGAATTATCATACTTTTAACAAGTGGTATGACAACACGCATCCACGTGCACATAAGGGCAAGGCACTGAACCCTAATCTGCTCCAGGGGCGCCGTACTACTATGACTGACCCTGTAGAACAACACATTACACTGCACCTATCATACTACTGACTGACCCTGTAGAACAACACATTACACTGCACCTATCATACTACTGACTGACCCTGTAGAACAACACATTACACTGCACCTATCATACTACTATGACTGACCCTGTAGAACAACACATTACACTGCACCTATCATACTACTATGACTGACCCTGTACAACAACACATTACACTGCACCTATCATACTACTGACTGACCCTGTAGAACAACACATTACACTGCACCTATCATACTACTATGACTGACCCTGTATAACAACACATTACACTGCACCTATCATACTACTGACTGACCCTGTAGAACAACACATTACACTGCACCTATCATACTACTATGACTGACCCTGTATAACAACACATTACACTGCACCTATCATACTACTATGACTGACCCTGTATAACAACACATTACACTGGTCCTATCATACTACTATGACTGACCCTGTATAACAACACATTACACTGCACCTATCATACTACTATGACTGACCCTGTATAACAACACATTACACTGCACCTATCATACTACTATGACTGACCCTGTATAACAACAAATTACACTGCACCTATCATACTACTATGACTGACCCTGTATAACAACACATTACACTGCACCTATCATACTACTATGACTGACCCTGTATAACAACACATTACACTGCACCTATCATACTACTGACTGACCCTGTATAACAACACATTACACTGGTCCTATCATACTACTATGACTGACCCTGTATAACAACACATTACACTGCACCTATCATACTACTGACTGACCCTGTATAACAACACATTACACTGCACCTATCATACTACTATGACTGACCCTGTATAACAACACATTACACTGCACCTATCATACTACTGACTGACCCTGTATAACAACACATTACACTGGTCCTATCATACTACTATGACTGACCCTGTATAACAACACATTACACTGGTCCTATCATACTACTATGACTGACCCTGTATAACAACACATTACACTGCACCTATCATACTACTATGACTGACCCTGTATAACAACACATTACACTGCACCTATCATACTACTATGACTGACCCTGTATAACAACACATTACACTGCACCTATCATACTACTGACTGACCCTGTATAACAACACATTACACTGGTCCTATCATACTACTATGACTGACCCTGTATAACAACACATTACACTGCACCTATCATACTACTGACTGACCCTGTATAACAACACATTACCCTGGTCCTATCCGGTGGATGTGACAATACTTTTTTACAATACAAATAAACCACATAAAATAGAAGAGAAACTGTTATTGTCTCACAGGAGGAACATGGACACAGGACACGATACAGGACATGACAGGACACGATACAGGACATGACAGGACACGATACAGGACACGACAGGACATGACAGAGGACACGATACAGGACATGACAGAGGACATGACAGAGGACACGATACAGGACATGACAGAGGACACGACAGAGGACATGACAGAGGACACGATACAGGACATGACAGAGGACACTATACAGGACATGACAGAGGACACGATACAGGACACGACAGAGGACACGACAGAGGACACGACAGAGGACACGACAGGACATGACAGAGGACACGACAGGACATGACAGAGGACACGATACAGGACACGATACAGGACATGACAGAGGACACGATACAGGACATGACAGAGGACACGATACAGGACATGACAGAGGACACGATACAGGACATGACACAGGACACGATACAGGACACGACACAGGACACTACACACGACACGATACAGGACACGACATGACACGACATGACAGGACACGATACAGGACATGACACAAGAGCATGATATAGCAGCATACCTGGCTTCCTTGCTGGGTTCAGCCATACTGAAAGGCATCTTCATAGCAGCAGCCTGTCAGGTGAACAAGACACACCATCCATCACATCATAGCACCATCCATAACCATCACACCACACCGTCGCACCATTAGAACAGACCCATCTATATGGACAGATTAGGTCATTACATACAACAGTGTTTCTCAACCCTGGTCCTGGGAACTTAGAGCTGTTTGTTGTTGCCATAGCACTACACTCCTTATTCCACTAATCAACTCATCACCAAGCCTTTGATCACTTATCAACTCATCACCAAGCCTTTGATCACTTATCAACTCATCACCAAGCCTTTGATCACTTATCAACTCATCACCAAGCCTTTGATCACTTATCAACTCATCACCAAGCCTTTGATCACTTATCAACTCATCACCAAGCCTTTGATCACTTATCAACTCATCACCAAGCCTTTGATCACTTATCAACTCATCACCAAGCCTTTGATCATTTCAACCAGGAGTGGGGTGTTAGGGTAAGAACAACAATGTCCACCCCTTTGGTTCCCCAGGACCAGGACTAAGAACCACTGCCACACACAGGGAGCCAAACTGGTGACGGCCCAAAAAGGTGACACTTGCTGGAGGGGAATTAAACACCAAAGAATATGACCTACATGATCAGTCTGAGAGTAAAATAAAGTGGTTCATGTGAATCTAACTCACAGATAAAACATGGAGAGAAAGCAATCCAATGTTATTTGTCGTCTAGACTTTACTGTAAACAATCCACTAATATAGCAGTTACCATGACAGCCTTTATAATAGAACACTTGTGACGTCACACATCTAAATACTAGAAATAGAATGAAACAAACAGGCATTCTATTGTTGCTCTATTATATTGGCCTCTATAGTACACATGGATCAAGTGCACAAGGCTACATGTGTGTAAAAATTATGTTCACTGAGTAAAAACTTAAATAATCCCCCCTGCCCCCTGCCCCCTCCCTCTCACACACACACACACACACACACACACACACACACACAACTGTATGTGAAGTTCAACACAACATCAATATCTTCGGGCTACACTGCACGTTATTACATTGTACACTTTCTGCCTGTGGACATCTGTTCTACAATGTGCCAGCAGAGCATGAGACCCTGTGTTGGCATAATTGATCTCTTTCAGGCAGCGAGTACAACCTGGCATACCCCTTTTATCCACCGTATTGAAAAAGTGAGAAAGAGGGAAGGTGTGTGGTGTTCCTTTGACCTCTATAGTGGCATCCAGTTTAAGCCAGGACCAGCTCCAGCTACACTTCATCCCTGAATCTACTTGTTTAACAAGCAACGCCTCATTTTCACCTATTTATCTCATTCTAAAAATTAACCACATACAGTAGAGGGAAAACATTAGTTCACAGACAGTAGTTAGTTCGTTAGCTAGTTAACATTTCACACAGATTACCAGGGTCCAGCGAGCAACTAACGTGTTATAACTTGAGGAACGGCAAGGAGTCGTATAACGTTACCAGTTAATACTATAGCGAATTGGTTAGGTTACTAACGTTAGATGTCAGACTTTTAATTAGGTACCATAAACTCAATTATTTGATCCGTTAAGTTGGCTAATGTTGCTCAACATTTAACGTTATCTGGCTAGCTAACGCAGAGAATTCACTCCAGTTCACAAGATACTTAACAATGTTAATTCTTGTTCCACCACACTTCCTCCCTCACCTCAAACTTTCTAAATGCCAGTTGTTTTTCAGTTACAGCTCGTTAAGTACTCTTCATCACCTTCTCACCCCCGTCTCCGTGGTCAGGCTTCTCACCTTCCTCTTAGTTATTGTTCAGGGGACGCAGTGCTGTAACTGACAAACTGCCTTTCTACTCCCTGCTGTCCAGAGCGGCTGTTTCCAGAGAGACAGCTGTAACTAGCAAATTGGTTTTAACTTCTCACTTCAGACGCGTGCTGCATTCTGTTATTTGAACCATTGGCTGAGCCTTGGATACAGTCAGTACTGCTCAAAACACGCATCACTCGTTCGCTTACAGACAGTAGTGATCCAAAGCCCCGCCCCCAAACATTTCTCATCAGATCTACACGTATCACGTAGGCCACCCATTTTGGATTCAAAAGAGCAAATTTCACCAAAAAGTGACTAGTTTGCATCCCTGCATACAGTAATAAAAGGAACCCAGTAGGATTGGTTGAGGGTCTCCTCACCTGTGTTTGTAGCGAAGCCAGACCAGAGGTCATCTGACCCAGACCTGACCCCATCACATGGATCATCCCTAGGCTCCTCCCCCCCATCTGGCCGATCAGTCCTTCTGGTTTTGACTGGATGGTAGAAGGAAGAGGGGTAGAAACCAAATTATCATGTTCTCTTACCGATTTATCGATTGGATGGACAATAAAGCTATAATTTTATATAAAGGAGTCGCTATTCCTATCAAATGGTTGAAAGAAGTCGTGAGCGTCAGGTGTTACCCACCTGCACAGCCTGGTGACCAGACTGGTGTCCTAACTGGTTAAAGCTAGCTGGAGCCACACCCCCCTGGTTCACCTGAACTCCACCTTGACCCTGCACTCCTGAGAACACCTGCACGTCATTGGATGCTGAAGAGAGAGAGAGGAGTCAGACCACTGTAGTTGTATTTTATGAAGGGATCACTGCCAACAAAAGTGCATGGATTGAGGAGCAAACTGAAGAAGAAGAGGAAATTCAGCAACACTTGGAGGACAATGAAGTTCAATAAAAAAGCTTCCTCATTGCTAAAAGCAGAACCAATGCATTTGGGAGTTTGGTCTTCATCGGGGTTGTTTTTTTTGGCACTTATGAATGTTGTTTCTTTCTGACCTGTGGTAGGAGTCTTGACCAGCACAGATGCCTGCTGGGAGCTGAACTGGGGCTGCTGGGGGATCTGAAGAGCAGGCACATCTTGTTGTTGTGAGCTGAACTGGTGCTGTTGTTGGGACGGAGGTTGGGGCTGGCTGTGCTGCTGCTGTTTGGCCTGTAGTACAGTGTTCTGTTGGATCTGAGAGTGAATAAAAGACAGACTACCGTTCAACAGTCTGGCTCACTTAGAAATGTCCTTTTCTCTTACAGAAAAACATGTTTTGTCCATTAAAATAACATGAAATTGATCAGAAATACAGTGTAGACATTGTTAATGTTGTAAATGACTATTGTAGCTGACATTCAATCCCAATAATAATTCCCTGTTTTAGGTCAGTTGATCCTAACACTTTATTTTAAGAATGTGAAATGTCAGAATAATAGTAGAGAGAATGATTTATTTCAGCTTTTATTTCTTTCATCACATTCCCAGTGGGTCAGAAGTTTACATACACTCAATTAGTATTTGG
Source organism: Thymallus thymallus (assembly GCA_023634145.1). NCBI lineage: Eukaryota > Metazoa > Chordata > Actinopteri > Salmoniformes > Salmonidae > Thymallus > Thymallus thymallus. The sequence goes on along the minus strand of CM042379.1, from coordinate 33,029,091 downwards.
TAGCATTGCCTTTAAATTGTTTAACTTGGGTCAAACGTTTCAGGTAGCCTTCCACAAGCTTCCTACAATAAGTTGGGTGAATTTTGGCCCATTCCTCCTGACAGAACTGGTGTAACTGAATCAGGTTTGTAGGCCTCCTTGCTCGCACACGCTTTTTCAGTTCTGCCCACAAATGTTCTATAGGATTGAGGTCAGGGCTTTGTGATGGCCACTCCAATACCTTGACTTTGTTGTCCTTAAGCCATTTTGCCACAACTTTGGAAGTATGCTTGGGGTCATTGTCCATTTGGAAGACCCATTTGAAACCAAGCTTTAACTTCCTGGCTGATGTCTTGAGATGTTGTTTCAATATATCCACATAATTTTCCTTCCTCATGATGCCATCTATTTTGTGAAGTGCACCAGTCCCTCCTGCAGCAAAGCACCCCCACAACATGATGCTGCCACCCCCGTGCTTCACGGTTGGGATGGTGTTCTTCGGCTTGCAAGCCTCCCCCTTTTTCCTCCAAACATAACGATGGTCATTATGGACAAACAGTTCTATTTTTGTTTCATCAGACCAGAGGACATTTCTCCAAAAAGTACGATCTTTGTCCCCATGTGCAGTTGCAAACCGTAGTCTGGCTTTTTTATGGCGGTTTTGTAGCAGTGGCTTCTTCCTTGCTGAGCGGCCTTTCAGGTTATGTCGATATAGGACTCGTTTTACTGTGGATATAGATACTTTTGTACCCGTTTCCTCCAGCATCTTCACAAGGTCCTTTGCTGTTGTTCTGGGATTGATTTGCACTTTTCGCACCAAAGTACGTTCATCTCTAGGAGACAGAACGAGTCTCCTTCCTGAGTGGTATGACGGCTGCGTGGTTCCATGGTGTTTATACTTGCGTACTATTGTTCATACAGATGAACGTGGTACCTTCAGGCGTTTGGAAATTGCTCCCAAGGATGAACCAGACATGTTGAGGTCTACAATTTTTTTTTTGAGGTCTTGGCTGATTTCTTTTGATTTTCCCATGATGTCGAGCAAAGAGGCACTGAGGTTTAAGGTAGGCCTTGAAATACAGCCACAGGTACACCTCCAACTGACTCAAATGATAGGCTAATTGATATCAGAAGCTTCTAAAGCCATGACATCATTTTCTGGAATTTTCCAAGCTGTTTAAAGGCACAGTCAACTTAGTGTATGTAAACTTCTGACCCACTGGAATTGTGATATAGTGAATTATAAGTGAAATAATCTGTCTGTAAATAATTCTTGGATGAATTACTTGTGTCATGCACAAAGTAGATATCCTAACCGACTTGCCAAAACTATAGTTTGTTAACATGAAATCTGTGGAGTGGTTGAGAAATGTACGTAAACTTCCGACTTCAACTGTATGTAGATATCCATTAAAAAAATTGATATCTAGCTACAAGTCATACACAACATTAATGTCTACACTGTATTTCTGATCAATTTGATGTTATTTTAATGGACAAAAAATTTGCTTTTCTTTCAAAAACAAGGACATTTCTAAGTGACCCCAAACTTTTGAACGGAAGTGTATATAATGATCAAAAAGCTGGTGAGAAGTGAGGGAACTGTTAGGGTGTGTTCCTCCATACCTGGTGTGGAGAGGGCTGAGCGATGGTGGACAGAGTCTGGAGCTGCTGCTCTGCTGTAAGGACCTGGAACTGCAGGGGGGCCTGGGTCTTCACCACCCCACCGCTGGTGGCCCCCACCTGGTGCGCTGTGAACTGGAACCCTGCAGGAGGGCCCTGGAGAGTCTGGGGGGGTTTGGGGGAGCAGGTGGGAGGGGGGACATCAGGTTGGTAGGGAGCAGGCTGGGAGGGGGGCTGGGGCTGTAGCTGGATGTGTATCTGTTGTTGTGGTAGTTGTTGCTGTTGTTGTGGGGAAGGTTGGGGGGAGCCAGGCATCTGGTTGTGGATAATAAACATTGGGGGAAGAGAGGAGGGGGTGCAGGAGCGGGCGGGGGTCTGGGGCTGGGCGTGGTGGTGGGGGGACTGCAGGGGGAAGGGGGAGGGCTGAGGGCTGTCTGACAGAGAGGGGGCAGTGTGGGAGGCCAGGGGCTGGGAGGGGGACAGGCTCTGTAGCTTCAGCTGCTGGCCAGCCACCTGGGGCATCTAGGGTTAGAGATAAAAAAAGACAGGAAACACGTCAGATACAGAAGCAACATACAATACAAGATATTATAATTCCAAATGATACAACACTTTAAGATAATAAAAGCATGTGAAACAGCATTATAACGACAGGCAGGTATAGGACATCAAGCAGAAACCGGAGAGATCAACGTTTAGGGAGAACAGGTTGTGAAGACTATCAGCCTGCTAGTCAGTTTCTATAGTAACAATATGGCTGGTATTATACAACATTACTGATGTCTACTGTCCATTGAAGAGAACACAATCCCATCCTCCAACTCAAACCAACAGAGTTATAAAGTCATATAGGTGTAACATTCTGCCTGGCCTGCAAGAGACAGTTGAAAGGAGCAGAGATGATCTTGTGTTATTATGCTGAGGGGAACCGGTGGACGCAGGGCAGGGGTTCTGGGAAGGGTTAAGCCAAGGGTTTCTGGGAAGTGAAGGCTGTGGGCATCTTGGTTTGGGGCCAAACCCAGTTGTTGCATGAGGGGGGTAGAGAGACTGAAGCAAAGGGGGGTATCACAGTCACTGTAGTCAACATGAGAGGAGCAGAGAGCTGGAGGAGGGGAGAGGAGCAGAGAACAGGAGGAGGGGAGCAGGGAACAGGAGGAGAAGAGCAGAAAGCAGGAGGGAACCAGAGAGAAGAAGGGCAAAGGAGCAGAGAGTAGCATTTTTATACTATTTGATGCTAGAATGCTATTTGTCCCTAAACAGAGAGTACACAGTAGCAGAATACCTGACCACTGTGACTGACCCAAACTAAAGGAAAGCTTTGACTATGTACAGACTCAGTGAGCATAGCCTTGCTATTGAGAAAGGCCGCTGTAGCCAGACCTGGCTCTCAAGAGAAGACAGGCTATGTGGACACTGCCCACAAAATGAGGTGGAAACTGAGCTGCACTTCCTAACCTCCTGCCAAATGTATGACCATATTAGAGACACATATTTCCCTCAGATTACACAGATCCACAAAGAACTGAAAAACAAACCCAACTTTGATAAACTCCCATATCTACTGGGTGAAATACCACAGTGTTCATCACAGCAGCAAGATGTGTGGCCTGTTGTCACAAGAAAAGGGCAACCAGTGAAGAACAAACACCATGTAAATACAACCCATATTTATGTTGATTTATTTACGATGTGAAAATATAACTATTTGCACATCGTTACAACACTGTATATATAAATAATATGACATTTGAAATGTCTTTATTCTTTTGGAACTTCTGAGTGTAATGTTTACTGTTAATTTTTATTGTTTATCATCTACTTCTATGTTTCCCAATAAAGCCCTTACATTGAAATTGAATTAAGTAGGAGGAGGAGAGGGGAGGAGTAGGAGAGGGGAGGAGAGGAGGAGGAGGAGAGGGGAGGAGAGGGGAGGAGAGGGGAGGAGGAGGAGGAGGAGGAGAGGGGAGGAGGAGGAGGAGGAGAGGGGAGGAGGAGAGGGGAGGAGGAGAGGGGAGGAGGAGAGGAGGAGGAGGAGAGGGGAGGAGAGGGGAGGAGAGGGGAGGAGGAGAGGAGGAGGAGGAGAGGGGAGGAGAGGGGAGGAGGAGGAGAGGGGAGGAGAGGGGAGGAGAGGGGAGGAGAGGGGAGGAGAGGAGGAGGAGGAGGGGTGAGAGGAGGAGAGGGGAGGAGGAGAGGGGAGGAGGAGGGGGAGGAGAGGAGGAGGAGGAGGAGAGGAGGAGGAGGAGGGGAGGAGGAGGAGGAGGAGAGGGGAGGAGGAGAGGAGGAGGAGGAGGAGGAGGAGGGGAGGAGTAGGAGAGGAGGAGGAGGAGGAGGAGGAGGGGTGAGAGGAGGAGAGGGGAGGAGGAGGGGAGGAGGAGGAGGAGGAGAGGAGGAGGAGAGGGGAGGGGAGGAGAGGAGGAGGAGGAGGAGAGGGGAGGAGAGGGGAGGAGGAGGAGGAGGAGGAGGAGGAGAGGGGAGGAGTAGGAGAGGAGGAGGAGGAGGAGGAGGAGGAGAGGAGGAGGAGGAGGAGGAGGGGTGAGAGGAGGAGAGGGGAGGAGGAGGAGGAGAGGAGGAGGAGAGGGGAGGAGAGGAGGAGGAGGAGGAGGAGGAGGAGGAGGAGGAGGAGGAGGAGGAGGAGGGGAGGAGTAGGAGAGGAGGAGGAGGAGGAGGAGGAGGAGGAGTAGGAGAGGAGGAGGAGGAGGAGGAGGAGGAGAGGAGGAGGAGAGGGGAGGGGAGGAGAGGAGGAGGAGGAGTAGGAGAGGAGGAGGAGGAGGAGGAGAGGAGGAGGAGAGGGGAGGGGAGGAGAGGAGGAGGAGGAGGAGGAGGAGGAGGAGGAGGAGGGGAGGAGTAGGAGAGGAGGAGGAGGAGGAGGAGGAGGAGGAGAGGAGGAGGAGGAGGGGAGGAGGAGGAGGGGAGGAGTAGGAGAGGAGGAGGAGGAGGAGGAGGAGGAGAGGGGAGGAGAGGGGAGGAGGAGGGGAGGAGGAGGGGAGGAGGAGGGGTGAGAGGAGGGGAGGAGGAGGAGGAGAGGGGAGGAGGAGGGGAGGGGTGAGAGGCAAGGGGTGAGTCAGTTGACTAGATGGGACAGATGAGATATGACAGGTCTAGTAATCTAAGATGAGATATGACAGGTCTAGTATTCTAAGATGAGATATGACAGGTCTAGTATTCTAAGATGAGATATGACAGGTCTAGTATTCTAAGATGAGATATGACAGGTCTAGTATTCTAAGATGAGATATTACAGGTCCTTTCCATACATGAGTAGTGATATCATATTCAGGAACACATGCAGGTTTGATATATATTTTTTTGAATATATTTATCTCTAGATGGTTTAGAATACAGGAACCATATTATATACAACCCACTATAACCCATCGTAATATTCAGTAATACATGACTGGAGAGGGTTGGACAGACAGAAACACACTGACTCAGTGACAGTAACAATACTTAGACATAGAAGGCAGGGCTACAAACCCACTCCAGAAACAACAGAGACGTGAGGATGAACAGCTAAAGAAAGTGAGATTTATGACAATGGACTGGCATGGTGATTTAGAGGAAACAAAACATGCAGAGTCAGAGAGACAGAGAGGTAGAGACCTGCAGGTACAGACAGACAACGTCCTAACGCAGTGGCAGCAACAGGGGGGTGGGGCTAAGCATAAAGGGGCGTATTGTCTACCTGGTTTAACACTGCTGCCTCAGCTAATTGGCTGTCAAGACCCGAGGGGGTGTGACCAGAGCTGCTGTTGCTGCTGACGATAACGGATGCTGGCACGCCCACTGAGACAGACGTGGTGGGGTCATTCTCGGTTTGTCGCTGGTCCTGACATGGGTACATTAACGAGTCAGGAAGAGAGGGAGGGACGAGAGAGAGAGGAGAGAGGGAAGAAGAGAGAGAGATGGAGGTAGGGAGAGAGAGAGAGAGAGGGAGAGAGAGAGAGGGAGGTAGGTAGGGAGGTAGGGATAGAGAGAGGGAGGTAGGGAGAGAGAGAGAGGGAGAGAGAGAGAGAGAGAGAGAGAGAGGGAGAGAGAGAGAGGGAGGTAGGTAGGGAGGTAGGGATAGAGAGAGGGAGGTAGGGAGAGAGAGAGAGGGAGAGAGAGAGAGAGGGATGGAGGTAGGGAGAGAGAGATGGAGGGAGAGAGAGAGGTGGAGGGAGGGAGGGGGGAGAGGGGAGAGAGAGAGAGAGAGAGAGAGAGAGAGAGAGATGGAGGGAGGGAGAGAGATGGAGGGAGGGAGATGGAGGGAGGGAGGGAGAGAGAGGGAGGGAGAGAGGGAGGGAGGGAGAGAGGGAGGGAGGGAGGGAGGGAGAGAGAGATGGAGGGAGGGAGAGAGAGATGGAGGGAGGGAGAGAGAGATGGAGGGAGGGAGAGAGAGATGGAGGGAGGGAGAGAGAGATGGAGGGAGGGAGAGAGAGGGAGGGAGGGAGAGAGAGGGAGAGAGAGATGGAGGGATGGAGGGATGGAGGGAGAGAGATGGAGGATGGAGGGAGAGAGATGGAGGATGGAGGGAGTAAAATAGTAAACCAGCGGTAGGTAGGTCAGACCAGAGCAGCATGGTATCAGTCCATCACCCATGATGCATCATTCTGTTATCTAGTTGGCACATGTTAACTGTTCAACAACACAATGTCAGAGACAGGAGAGGAGGAGGAGAGGGGGAGGGGGAGAGGGAGAGGTAGAGCCTGGGCCATACTGACCTGCTGGAGGAACATCTGGAGTTGTTCCTGGCTAAGGATCATGCTGGAGCCCTGGGGCCCTGTGAAGAGCACCCTGCTCCCGGGGCTGTGCTGCTGCTGCTGGGCTGATGTGGTGGACACAGATAAGGATGGAGAAGAGGAGGAGGGGACAGAGACAGCCACAGAGACAGAGGGCCCAGCCTGCATAGAGAGGATGGATGAGTGCTGAGGGGGTTGTCCAGGGTGGGCTGCCTGGTCTGTACAGCTCCCACTCTCCCCAGGCTGGCCCTGTGCCATGGCAGCCGCCCCGCCCATCCCACTGCTGGGAACGCCCCCCGGCTGCGGCTGCAGAGCAGGCTGCAGGCTGACGGCGGGACTCACCCCTTCCACCTGGCTCAGCATGGCCAGGGAGTTCTGCAGGGGCATGCCCTGGATCACTGTGTGGGCCTGGTGGCCGGTGACTGGGTGGGTCTGGCTCTGGGAGAGGGTGACAGGCATCTGGAAGAGCTGATGTCCCACCCCCATCTGGCCCGGCTGCAGCTGGATGTGGCCCTGGAGCAGAGGGTGGCCCTGAGACGTCAGCACCTGGCCCAAGTTGATGTTCTGGTGCTGAGCCAAGATCTGGTTGGCTATCAGCTGGCCCCCAGGCCCCTGGGAGGTGATGATGTGGCCCCCAGGCCCCTGGGATGTGATGATGTGGCCCCCAGGGTGCTGCGTGAGGATCTGGCCCCCGGCTAGCTGCTGTGGCAGGAGGAACTGGTGGTTCTGCCCCCCCAGCATAATGCTGCCGGGCTGGTTGAGGAGGTGGACACTGAGCGCTTTCCCAGAGGGGTGGTGAGCTGTTTGCTGTTTGAACAGAGCCTGCTGGGGGACCCCTGCCTGGGAGGTCAGGACCACATTAGAGCCAGGCTTGCCTGTAAGGAAGGCTACATTCTGGGCAGCGGAGACTGGAACATGCTGCACCCCTACAGACTTGTTGGCATCGTTCTGGAGGGCGTGGGGCTGGGCCTGCTGCTGCTGCTTCAACAGTTTAGGCTGGATGGCTGTGCCCCCTTGGGGGGGTTTGGGCTGGATGGGGGTCGGGGTTCGCTGGATGATCAGGTTCTGCATGATCTGACCTTGGGGCTGATTCTGCCCATGCTGGCCCAGTCCGGGGCTGCTGAACCCAACCAAGGCTCCAGCAGCAGTCATGGTGCTACTGCCACTGCTGCTGACACACACCGCCGGGCCGTTTAAAGCTGGAGATCCCAGAGTGGCTTTGCCCCCTTGGATCAGAAGTCCCCCTCCCAGTCCGCCCTGCCCCCCCGCCCCCTGTGCCTCGGGGCCAGGCTGGTGCAGCTGGTATCCTCCCATAGCCTTGGCCAAGATGGGCTGTCCTGACTGGTTCATGGTCATCACAGTGGGCTGGCCCATCACCTGTATCTGCCCCAGCCCCAGGTGTCCTGACTGGCAGCCGTTAGGTAGAGCCTGGAGGGAGGAGATGGGCTGAAGGGTGACGTTACCCAGGCCTGCCACCTGCTGCATGAAGGGCTGCATACTGATGGCCTGGGCCTTGTTCATGACCCGGGGCCCAAACTGGAGGCCCTGTTGGGCCAGTACCGAGCCCAGCATGTCAGCTGTGGTCTGGGGAGGGGTGGCCGTGGTACCTGGCGCACCAGGGAAGATGGGGAGACCCACCCCCACAGCGCTCCCTCCAGGCCCAGTCAGGCTGTCTGTACAGGTCAGGGTCTGGACCACCTGAGTCAGGCCAGGCATGGTGAGGTCAAAGGAGCCCAGGTCCAGCTCTGCCTCAGCCTCCTGCAGGCTCTGCTCTGTAATGTTGGCCTCCGCCAGGCTCTGCTGCAGGATGTCACATGGCTCCATGGCGTTGCCTCCAATGCTGTTGCTACCGTCGTCGGCCGGCGACCCGCCAAGGATGACATCATCTTCCAGGAAGTCCAGGTCCACGCTGACCCGGGGCAGGCCTGGCTGCTCATTGGACGACAGCTGGACTGGGGGCGGGACCTCTGTAGCGTGGCACTATGAAGGAGAGAGAGGGGGAGGGAAGAACAGTGAAGCTCTGTGATGGGAGGACGGGAAGCCAATGGATGAAGAGAGCTGAATAGAGATGAGATTAGCCTGGATAGGCCTCACACAGGGATATGTCGACCAGACAGGCCACCCGGACAGGCCCCTTACAGCCCCATAGTGTTATGACACCTACAAACCAGCCCAGGGCCATTAGAGCTTGGCGTGTGTGGATGTATGTTACTGGAAGGGTGGGGTGACAGAGTGGGATAGAGATGCATGCTACATATATGAATGGAGACAGGAGGGTCAGAGGTCAAAATGGGGAAGGGCCGTTACTCACCCCAGCGGAAGAGCAGAAGGAGCTGGAGGGGTCGCTAGAGCCATCCAAAAGGTCGTCAGTGTCCAGCTACAGACAAACACGACAGACAGCCAGGATAGGACAGACAGACAGGGATAGAAAGACAGACAGACAAACCCACCAGTGACCCGGAATTGAGGAGGGGCAGCAAAGTGGTTTAGAGGTGAGAAGGACAGAGCGAGGGAGGGAAGGAGGGGAGAAAAGAAAGGAAGGAAGAAACCGAAGCAGAAGAGGACTAGTGTTAGATTAGTACTGGCCATTGTGTATTAATAAGGTGAAAAGCAGGGTTGAAATCATACAGACCCGCCATACAGATCCACACATACAGACGCGCCATGCTCAAGGACACATTTTCACCTTGTTGGCTCGGGGATTCGATCCAGCAACCTTTCAGTTACTGGCCCAACGCGCTACCCACTAGGCTACCTGCCACCCCCCAATCCACTCATATACAGTTGAAGTCGGAAGTTTACATACACTTAGGTTGATGTCATTAAAACTCATTTTTCAACCACTCCACAGATTTCATGTTAACAAACTATAGTTTTGGCAAGTCGGTTAGGACCACAAGTCTGGTTCATCATTGGGAGCAATTTCCAAATCCCTGAAGGTACCACGTTAATCTGTACAAACAATAGTGCACAAGTATAAACACCATGGGAGCACGCAGCCGTCATACCGCTCAGGAAGGAGACGCGTTCTGTTTCCTAGAGATGAACGTACTTTGGTGCGAAAAGTGCAAATCAATCCCAGAACAACAGCAAAGGACCTTGTGAAGATGCTGGAGGAAACAGGTACAAAAGTATCTATATCCACAGTAAAACGAGTCCTATATCGACATAACCTGAAAGGCCACTCAGCAAGGAAGAAGCCACTGCTCCAAAACCGCCATAAAAAAGCCAGACTACGGTTTGTAACTGCACATGGGGACAAAGATTGTACTTTTTGGAGAAATGTCCTCTGGTCTGATGAAACAAAAATAGAACTGTTTGTCCATAATGACCATCGTTATGTTTGGAGGAAAAAGGGGGAGGCTTGCAAGCCGAAGAACACCATCCCAACCGTGAAGCACGGGGGTGGCAGCATCAGGTTGTTGACTGGTCCACTTCACAAAATAGATGGCATCATGAGGAAGGAAAATTATGTGGATATATTGAAGCAACATCTCAAGACATCAGTCAGGAAGTTAAAGCTTGGTCGCAAATGGGTCTTTCAAAATGGACAATGACCTCAAGAATACTTCCAAAGTTGTGGCAAAATGGCTTAAGGACAACAAAGTCAAGGTATTGGAGTGGCCATCACAAAGCCCTGACCTCAATCCTATAGAACATTTGTGGGCAGAACTGAAAACGTGTGTGCGAGAAAGGAGGCCTACAAACCTGACTCAGTTACACCAGTTCTGTCAGGAGGAATGGGCCAAAATTCACCCAACTTATTGTAGGAAGCTTGTGGAAGGCTACCCGAAACATTTAAACAATTTAAAGGCAATGCTACCAAATACTAATTGAGTGTATGTAAACTTCTGACCCACTGGAAATGTGATGAAAGAAATAAAAGCTGAAATAAATAACTCTCTCTACTATTATTCTGACATTTCACATTCTTAAAATAAAGTGGTGATCCTAACTGACCTAAAACTGAATTTTTACTAGGATTAAATGTCAGGAATTGTGAAAAACTGAGTTTAAATGTATTTGGCTAAGGTGTATGTAAACTTCAACTGTAGATCCACCCATACAGACCAGTCATACAGACCAGTCATACAGACCCGCCATACAGACCAGTCATACAGACCAGTCATACAGACCAGTCATACAGACCAGTCATACAGACCAGTCATACAGACCAGTCATACAGACCAGTCATACAGACCAGACATACAGACCAGACATAAAGATCAAGCATAAGCAGTAGCAGAGCCATGGACACAGAAAAACGCCTTGGCGGGACGGGGAGGTGTGTGTGCACAAGGTGTGACTGTGTGTGGTAGTCAGTGTACATGTTGAACTCAATGTGTCACTGTCACCATCCCCAAGAGAAGTAGCCTATGTTCTGTTATCTGGTGCTAGGAAGTCAACCACATCCATCCTCAGTGTCAAGTCAACTGCTATGAAACACAATGCAGGTAAATCCTTAGCTTGGTAAGTACAAATGAGGCATCATAACCATCCTAGCAGCCACTTACATGGATTTCTGATCCATGAAGAAAATCGTTGAGTGCTTCTGGGTCACTGTGGAGAGAGGAACATCGGGAGGACAGACATCACTTATTGAGGTCACATTATTGCTCTGCCCCAGTACCACACTTGAATACTATCTAGTAGGGTTGGGCGGTATCCAGATTTTCACGGTCATCCTGGGATTTCCGGTATTACTGGCTAAATTCACAAGGGGGCGCTACAAACGTCCACTGGGTGTCTATTACCAGAATGCTAACCAAAATTGACAAAAAGCACTAACAAAATTTCCATAGAGGCTGCTAGCTAAATATGCTGAAGCACAAACTAAAAACGAATTGCAGACATGCAATCTAGCTCAATAAATTCCACAACAAACTAACATAAAAGTATTCAGACCTCGACTTTTTCCACGTTTTGTTACGTTACAGCACTTTTAAAAAATTGATGACATTGTTATTTTCCCCTCAATCTACACACAATACCCCATAATGACAAAGCAAAAACAGGTTTTTAGAAAATTGTGCATTTACATAAGTATTCAGACCCTTTACTCAGTACTTTGTTGAAGCACCTTTGGCAGCGATTACAGCCTCAAGTCTTCTTGGGTATGACGCTACAAGCTTGGCACACCTGTATTTGGGGAGTTTCTCTCAATCTTCTCTGCAGATCCTTTCAAGCTCTGTCAGGTTGGATGGGGAGCGTTGCTGCACAGATATTTTCAGGTCTCTCCAGAGATCAGGTTCAAGTCCGAGCTCTGGCTGGGCCACTCAAGGACATTCAGAGACTTGTCCCAAAACCACTCCTGCGTTGTCTTGGCTGTGTGTTTAGGGTTGTTGTCCTGTTGGAAGGTGAACCTTCGCTCTGGAGCAGGTTTTCATCAAGGATCTCTATGTACTTTGCTCCGTTCATCTTTCCCTCGATCCTGACTAGTCTCCCAGTCCCTGCCTCTGAAAACCATCCCCACAGCATGATGCTGCCACCACCATGCTTCACCGTAGAGATGGTGCCAGGTTTCCTCCAGACGTGACGCTTGGCATTCAGGCCAAAGAGTTCAATCAGTTTCATCAGACCAGAGAATCTTGTTTCTCATAGTCAGAGTCCTTTAGGTGCCTTTTGGCAAACTCCAAGCTGGCTGTCATGTGCTTTTTACTTGATTGGTGGAGTGCTGCAGAGATGGTTGTCCTTCTGGAAGGTTCTCCCATCTCCACAGAGGAACTCTAGAGCTCTGTCAGAGTGACCATCAGGTTCTTGGTCACCTCCCTGACTAAGGCCCTACTCCTAACAATTGCTCAGTTTGGCCAGGTGGCCAGCTCTTGGTGGTTCCAAACTTCTTCCATTTAAGAATGATGAAGGCCACCGTGTTCTTTTTGGTACCCTTCCCCAGATCTGTGCCTCAACACAATCCTGTCTATGAGCTCTACGGACAATTCCTTTGCCTCATGGCTTGGTGTTTTACTCTGACATGCACTGTCAACTGTGGGACCTTATACACAGTAGACAGGTGTGTGCCTTTCCAAATCATGTCCAATCAATTGAATTTACCACAGGTGAACTCCAATCAAGTTGTAGAAGAACGATCTCTGGAAAAAGGATGTACCTGATCTCAATTTTGAGTCTCGGAGCAAAGGGTCTGAATACTTATGTAAATAAGTTCCTTTTTTTAATACATTTGCAAAAATGTCTAAAAACCTGTTTTCGCTTTGTCATTATGGGGTATTCTGTGAAGTTTAATGAGGGGGGAAAAATATTAACGGACAAGCGTTAATGTCGAGCCTTGTGACGGTATTGAAAAACCATCCTGTGTCTATTTTCAAATACCCCGGTATAGGGTGTATACGGTATACCGCCCAAGCCTACTACATAGACTGAACCAATGTCTTGCAGGTATACTAGATGGTGTGTACAGTGGATATTAGAACATAATCAATACCTTGAAAAGGATTAAGGTATAACAGCTTGGAAATGAACTCACCAAATTACATCTAGCAGGCACCTGCCATCTTCATCGTCCATGTCAACTGAAAACACATTATTAGTTCATTACAGCAATCATTATATTCACCAGTCCAGTATAAAGTGTAAAGCTAAATCCAACAGAGTTTGTGCAATCCTTTTGGTAAACAAACATACTATCAACAAGAGGTGTAGCCTATATTTGGGGTACAAAGAAACTATCAACTATGCAAACAAAGTATTACTGAATCATTATTGCATGAATATCAATTTCAAATATATCTTTAAGGGGTTTTATCAGTTTAAGTTCACAGAATCCAACCATCCAGGAGGTGACATGCTGCAGGAGGCTCTCTGTCTAATTCTAGGGAAACTCAAACCTGTCCCTCCACAGGCAAGCCAACTGGCTGAACTGAAAGTCTGATAATGGTTTAGGGGGAAGTTGTGGTATTCCTCTCCATTTTCTGTTCTGGTCGAAAGAACAGACTTCCACCAAGGTCCTAGGCTACAGTACATGTTCCTAACAAGGTTCTGAACCTAGACACAGCAAAAGAAAACATGAAGAAGCCTAAACAAACTCCACAGGCCTTTAAATACATTAAGTAAAATATTGTGTGATATAAGCAGGTTGGCTGACAACAACGTCACCAAAATGATGTGCGGGCATTGGCTTGATTCTGAATGGTCAGATAGTTAGCAATAACGACAAGAAGCTGCCATGTGGGGAACCGTAGGAGGTTCTTTCAGCTAGTTGTATCTTGATACCATGTCTTGTTTTGAAGTGTTTTGACTGATGTCATGTCAATGCTAATATGCCTCAAATTCGCTAGCTAGCTAACCAAGAACTGTAACAATGTATTTGAGATACAAGTGCTCATGTGCAAATGTATTTATGTTTTCAATAAACTTTGGAGACAAAATATAGTTTATATGTCAATAATCTAACCCAACCCTGTCTGTTTCGCCCCATAGTTGCGCAGGGGTTTGGTTTTAACTACGTGAGCAACTATGGGGCAAAACAGATGGGGTTGGCATGCAAACTATATTTTGTCTCCAAAGTTTATTGAAAACATAAATAAAAGTTGCACAATGTGCACTTGTCTCTCAAATACATATTTACAGTTGTTGCTTGACATTTGCTAGCTAGCAAATATTAGCATAGATGTGACATCACTCAAAACAAGACAAGAACAAATGAGCCACTTAAGATTCTTCGCAGAACTGAGCAGAACACAGCATTTTGAAAACATAACTAAGCTTCACCACACTAAAACCACCAGGGGAACCAATCAGGTTGAACTATTGACTGGACAGGGGAAATTAAAACTTAACAGATTTATTGAACTTGTCTCACCCAGACAGTCAGGGATAATGACATACATAGCATATTGATTATCAGTGATCTGAAATCTTAAATCACTGCTCTTGAATAGTCTAATAGCACAGTTGGTCCAGCGTCATGCTAGTTTGGCCGCTGTAGGCCGTCATTGTAAATAAGAATTTGTTCTTAGCTGACTTGCCTAGTTAAATAAAAGTCACATTTAAAATTAAAAAATATTAAATCTCCAAAACAATCTAAGCATCACCATAAAAAGTATGAGCATACAGGAACATTACACCTCGGCCTGTAATATTACCACAACCTGATCACAATACAATGTGATGAATGTCGGTCTGAATATCGCTAATACCACCTCTACCTAAACAATACAATGTCGGTCTGAATATCGCTGATACCACCTCTACCTAAACAATACAATGTGATGAATGTCGGTCTGAATATCGCTAATACCACCTCTACCTAAACAATACAATGTGATGCTCTACTTTGAACAAACCATCCTCTATGTTAAAAACGTGTGGTTTTCACTCACTCCGTTATCATCCAATGTTCAGATGTTTTTTTTAATACAAGCCGAGAGAAGAAGAACAGCGAAATGTTATGTTACTAGTAAACTGTACGAAGATGTTGCTGAAACAAGCAATGTTTTACATATCTCTGCTATGATCGTATCGACTATAGACAAAAACAAGTTGAGTAGCTAACGTTGGAGCAGATTGAGGTTAGGTAGGCGGAGACGAGAGCAGCGGCCGAAGAGGACAGGCTCCAGGTGTTGTATATATAAAGAGGACAGGCTCCAGGTGTTGTATATATAAAGGAGGACAGGCTCCAGGTGTTGTGTATATAAAGGAGGACAGGCTCCGGGTGTTGGATATATAAAGGAGGACAGGCTCCGGGTGTTGGATATATAAAGGAGGACAGGCTCCAGGTGTTGGATATATAAAGAGGACAGGCTCCGGGTGTTGGATATATAAAGGAGGACAGGCTCCGAGTGTTGGATATATAAAGGAGGACAGGCTCCAGGTGTTGGATATATAAAGGAGGACAGGCTCCAGGTGTTGTATATATAAAGAGGACAGGCTCCAGGTGTTGTATATATAAAGAGGACAGGCTCCAGGTGTTGTATATATAAAGGAGGACAGGCTCCAGGTGTTGTATATATAAAGGAGGACAGGCTCCAGGTGTTGTATATATAAAGAAGGACAGGCTCCAGGTGTTGTATATATAAAGGAGGACAGGCTCCAGGTGTTGTATATATAAAGGAGGACAGGCTCCAGGTGTTGTATATATAAAGGAGGACAGGCTCCAGGTGTTGGATATATAAAGGAGGACAGGCTCCAGGTGTTGTATATATAAAGGAGGACAGGCTCCAGGTGTTGTATATATAAAGAGGACAGGCTCCGGGTGTTGGATATATAAAGGAGGACAGGCTCCGGGTGTTGGATATATAAAGGAGGACAGGCTCCAGGTGTTGGATATATAAAGGAGGACAGGCTCCAGGTGTTGGATATATAAAGAGGACAGGCTCCAGGTGTTGGATATATAAAGGAGGACAGGCTCCAGGTGTTGGATATATAAAGAGGACAGGCTCCAGGTGTTGGATATATAAAAGAGGACAGGCTCCGGGTGTTGGATATATAGACGAGGACAGGCTCCAGGTGTTGGATATATAAAGGAGGACAGGCTCCAGGTGTTGGATATATAAAGGAGGACAGGCTCCAGGTGTTGGATATATAAAGAGGACAGGCTCCAGGTGTTGGATATATAAAGAGGACAGGCTCCAGGTGTTGGATATATAAAGAGGACAGGCTCCAGGTGTTGGATATATAAAGAGGACAGGCTCCAGGTGTTGGATATATAAAGAGGACAGGCTCCAGGTGTTGGATATATAAAGAGGACAGGCTCCAGGTGTTGGATATATAAAGAGGACAGGCTCCAGGTGTTGGATATATAAAGAGGACAGGCTCCAGGTGTTGGATATATAAAGGAGGACAGGCTCCAGGTGTTGTATATATAAAGAGGACAGGCTCCAGGTGTTGTATATATAAAGAGGACAGGCTCCAGGTGTTGTATATATAAAGAGGACAGGCTCCAGGTGTTGTATATATAAAGAGGACAGGCTCCAGGTGTTGTATATATAAAGAGGACAGGCTCCAGGTGTTGTATATATAAAGAGGACAGGCTCCAGGTGTTGTATATATAAAGAGGACAGGCTCCAGGTGTTGGATATATAAAGAGGACAGGCTCCAGGTGTTGGATATATAAAGAGGACAGGCTCCAGGTGTTGGATATATAAAGAGGACAGGCTCCAGGTGTTGGATATATAAAGAGGACAGGCTCCAGGTGTTGGATATATAAAGAGGACAGGCTCCGGGTGTTGTATATATAAAGAGGACAGGCTCCGGGTGTTGGATATATAAAGAGGACAGGCTCCAGGTGTTGGATATATAAAGAGGACAGGCTCCAGGTGTTGGATATATAAGGAGGACAGGCTCCGGGTGTTGGATATATAAGGAGGACAGGCTCCGGGTGTTGGATATATAAAGGAGGACAGGCTCCGGGTGTTGGATATATAAAGAGGACAGGCTCCGGGTGTTGGATATATAAAGAGGACAGGCTCCGGGTGTTGGATATATAAAGAGGACAGGCTCCGGGTGTTGGATATATAAAGAGGACAGGCTCCAGGTGTTGTATATATAAAGGAGGACAGGCTCCAGGTGTTGTATATATAAGGAGGACAGGCTCCAGGTGTTGGATATATAAGGAGGACAGGCTCCAGGTGTTGGATATATAAGGAGGACAGGCTCCAGGTGTTGGATATATAAGGAGGACAGGCTCCAGGTGTTGGATATATAAGGAGGACAGGCTCCAGGTGTTGGATATATAAGGAGGACAGGCTCCAGGTGTTGGATATATAAGGAGGACAGGCTCCAGGTGTTGGATCGTTGGAGCGGCCGTAGACATCGCACAGCCAACAGGGCAGAGAAGCAGAGCGGGGCGCAGCCTATGAATGGAGGGACACTGTGAGCCGCTAGCTAGCTTTGGTGGTTACACTTAGCGTTGTATGCATCTAATATAGTTACATGATCATATAAATTGTTTTCTTCTGTATCTACAGGGTTTCCTCAAAAATAATTCGCATGTTCGTTTGATGTCTATTTGTCTGAATCTGCTAGCTATTTTGAACCTTTTGATGCATAGCTTCCATTTCGTTAGCATTAGCTGCTAAGTAGCTAACGTACTATCAACATTTGTGTAACAGATTGTGACATAGTAAACATTTGACATTTAAAACATCACAAGTGGGTTTAGTATCAAAACACTTGTAATGCACGGTAGCGTTGCATCTTAGTTGGCCCGATGCATTATTTTGTTTGCCTTAAATGTAATTGCGTAGCCAGTTCTCCTTGCAATCAAAATATGAGTTAATGTTGGAATACTCCTGGACCAGGGGTATGTTTGGGAATTGGTTAGAAAATTTAACGGTTTGCCTCGCGGTGCAGGACTACGGCATTTACATCACGGCAGATGCGAGGTTTGCAATCCGCTTGCAGTGCGCAAATGTTGCAGCTTTATTCGAGTTATTCAGATTAATAGAGAAATTGCTACATTGTAACAAACTCACCCGAGACGATAGAGGTGCAGGCAGCGCGGGGTCTCCGGGACAGCCTCGCACGGGCTTCCATACAGGACCCAGCTACAGCAGGAAACAGAGGACCGTTGCGTTCGCCTGTTCAAAATGATTGTTTTGTGTGCGTTCAGTCGAAAAATCCCCCAACCTTCCATGAACCTTGAGCACCAGTTTATCCATTATAGTAATTCCTTTATCCTCGTGAAACAGCCAATGATCCAGTTTAGACAAGTTCAAAATGAATGCTCTGTCATACAGATAATTATATGGCTGCAAACCTTTTTATTTCACTGTCAATAAACAACAATAGTGTGCAGTTTTGTTGTTATAGCTTTAAGCTTATATCCACTGTTAGAACCTAATATATACATTATCACTTGTATATACCATCATAATTCAACCGGGTTGATGTTATGCTATTAGCATTTTATGTCTGAGATTGTGGTAATCATTTGTATTTATTTATTTTACTAGGCAAGTCAGTTAAGAATAAATTCTTATTTACAATGACGGCCTACGCCAGTGTATTGGGAGCAATAACCTATTTTACAGTGAATAACTGAGTGTCGCAGGCATTCTACATTGAGTATACCAAACATTAGGAACACCTTCCTAATATTGAGTTGCATTCGTCGGAGCATGGACTCTACAAGGTGTCAAAAGTGTTCCACAGGGATGCTGACCCATGTTGACTCCAATGCTTCCCACAGTTGTGTCAAGTTGGCTGAACGTCCTTTAGGTGGTGAACCATTCGTAATACACAGAAAACTGTTGAGGGTGAAAAACACAGCAGCTTTGCAGTTCTTGACACAAAGCAGTGAGCTTGGCACCTACTACAATACCCCGTTCAAAGGCACTTCAATATTTTTTCTAGCCCATTCACCCTCTGAATGGCACACTTACACAATCCATGTCTCAAGGCTTAAAGATCCTTCTTTAACCCTCCTCCCCTTCATCTACACCAGGGATCATCAACTAGATTCAGCTGTAGGACGTTTTTTTCTTGATCAGATAGTCCTGGGGTCGGAACATAATTACAAATAATTAGTAGACTGCAAATTGACCGCAAGAAGCCCAAACAGATACATGACTAAAACAGAATAATTTCAAACCTTGCTTACATTCGCATACGATCAAGTCTCTCTATTATGTGGGAATAGTTGGGAACAGGTTTCCAAAATTAAAATAACATGGAGCTGATTTCCTGAAGTTTATAAAGTCTTTAATGTCCAACCATGAACCTTTTTGCTCCAAAAACTTGAGAGGCCAAATAAAACCAACCGTGGGCCACCAGTTGGGGAACCCTGATCTACACTGAAGTGGATTTAACAAGTGACATCAATAAGTGATCATAGCTTTCACCTGGTCAGTCCATGTCATGGAAAGAGTAGGTGTTCTTAATGTTTTGTACACTCAGTGTTTAACATGGTATGTGTCCATAGAATTTAAATACCGGTAGGTATGTGTCCTGAAGTTACAGGCAAATACACGGCTTTCTCTTCCTCAGAGCTGCTTTAGTTACAAAGCTATTTTATTTGTATAGGTTGTTATGTGATTGGCCGATATATAAAACATTTAAGGGCGGTGATCATGTAAATCATGACAACAGAAGATGTGCGTTACAGGGAAAGGGATTGGCAGTTTAAAGATATATTTTTCCTAGGGGCGTGGTTAGGGTTGTTGTTTACACTCAGTGATTGGTTGAATTTGAATGAGGACTAGAGATAATTTGCCCATTTGGGTGTAGTTACAGAATGTTCTTATAGTTGTCATATATTATGAAAATTAACACACATTGGCCTTTTCATATAAATATTCCCATGGTGTTGAATGCAACATGCATTTAGAGGACATTTAGAAAATCTGACCACTGGCCAACTCTGACAAAGGTCCGATCTCTCAGCATACTATTACTAGCAAAGGTATTTTGCGAGCTATTTCCTTGATATCTATGCATGCTTAACCATGCATTTAGAAACTTATGGTTATGAATTTAACATACACAGATGATGTACTCAGCTCTTCTGCTGCTCTATTTTACATACATTTTCCACTGGAGGGCACAAACCGATCCATTTCAGCACCATTTTCAAGTACAGATAGTCCATCCTATTATCCAGACCAGAGCCTTCATGCTCCGTTATCAGCAGAGCTGTGATACAGTAGCTTATCTTTTTACGCCACTTCGATACCAAAGTGACTTTTACGTTGCAGGTTAGGATAATTTATGTAGCATGTTAGGAGACTGAGTTTTAGTTTATGAAACGGGGTCTGGCTACCCTACCCTAAACCTACCCTAAACCTTCCCTTACCCTAAAAAATCTGATTTAAAATGACATCAAATCAAATTGTATTTATCACATGCGCCGAAATTACCGTGAAATGCTTACTTGCAAGCCCTTAACCAACAATGGAGTACAAGAAATAGAGTTAAGAAAATATTTACCAAATAAACTAAAGTAAAAAAGAAAAGAAAAAGTAACACAATAAAATTGCATAACAATAACAAGGCTATAAACAGGGGGTTCAGGTTAGTAATGAGGCTATATACAGGGGGTACGGGTTAGTAATGAGGCTATATACAGGGGGTACCGGTACCGAGTCAATGTGTGGGGGTTCAGGTTAGTAATGAGGCTATATACAGGGGGTACGGGTTAGTAATGAGGCTATATACAGGGGGTACCGGTACCGAGTCAATGTGTGGGGGTTCAGGTTAGTAATGAGGCTATATACAGGGGGTTCAGGTTAGTAGTGAGGCTATATACAGGGGGTACCGGTTAGTAATGAGGCTATATACAGGGGGTTCAGGTTAGTAATGAGGCTATATACAGGGGGTACGGGTTAGTAATGAGGCTATATACAGGGGGTACCGGTACCGAGTCAATGTGTGGGGGTTCAGGTTAGTAATGAGGCTATATACAGGGGGTACCGGTACCGAGTCAATGTGTGGGGATTCAGGTTAGTAATGAGGCTATATACAGGGGGTACCGGTACCGAGTCAATGTGTGGGGGTTCAGGTTAGTAATGAGGCTATATACAGGGGGTACCGGTACCGAGTCAATGTGTGGGGGTTCAGGTTAGTAATGAGGCTATATACAGGGGGTACCGGTACCGAGTCAATGTGTGGGGGTTCAGGTTAGTAATGAGGCTATATACAGGGGGTACCGGTACCGAGTCAATGTGTGGGGGTTCAGGTTAGTAATGAGGCTATATACAGGGGGTACCGGTACCGAGTCAATGTGTGGGGGTTCAGGTTAATAATGAGGCTATATACAGGGGGTACCGGTACCGAGTCAATGTGCAGGGGTACGGGTTAGTAATGAGGCTATATACAGGGGGTACCGGTACCGAGTCAATGTGTGGGGGTTCAGGTTAGTAATGAGGCTATATACAGGGGGTACGGGTTAGTAATGAGGCTATATACAGGGGGTACCGGTACCGAGTCAATGTGTGGGGGTTCAGGTTAGTAATGAGGCTATATACAGGGGGTACCGGTACCGAGTCAATGTGTGGGGATTCAGGTTAGTAATGAGGCTATATACAGGGGGTACCGGTACCGAGTCAATGTGTGGGGGTTCAGGTTAGTAATGAGGCTATATACAGGGGGTACCGGTACCGAGTCAATGTGTGGGGGTTCAGGTTAGTAATGAGGCTATATACAGGGGGTACCGGTACCGAGTCAATGTGTGGGGGTTCAGGTTAATAATGAGGCTATATACAGGGGGTACCGGTACCGAGTCAATGTGCAGGGGTACGGGTTAGTAATGAGGCTATATACAGGGGGTACCGGTACCGAGTCAATGTGTGGGGGTTCAGGTTAGTAATGAGGCTATATACAGGGGGTACGGGTTAGTAATGAGGCTATATACAGGGGGTACCGGTACCGAGTCAATGTGTGGGGGTTCAGGTTAGTAATGAGGCTATATACAGGGGGTACCGGTACCGAGTCAATGTGTGGGGGTTCAGGTTAGTAATGAGGCTATATACAGGGGGTACCGGTACCGAGTCAATGTGTGGGGGTTCAGGTTAGTAATGAGGCTATATACAGGGGGTACCGGTACCGAGTCAATGTGTGGGGGTTCAGGTTAGTAATGAGGCTATATACAGGGGGTACCGGTACCGAGTCAATGTGTGGGGGTTCAGGTTAATAATGAGGCTATATACAGGGGGTACCGGTACCGAGTCAATGTGCAGGGGTACAGGTTAGTAATGAGGCTATATACAGGGGGTACTGGTACCGAGTCAATGTGCAGGGTACAGGTTAGTGGAGGTCATTTGTATATGTAGGTAGGGGTAAAGTGACTATGCATAGATAATAAACAGCGAGTAGCAGCAGTGTAAAAACAAAGACAACAAATAGTCTGGGTAGTCATGTGATTAGCTGTTCAGCAGTCTTATGTCTTGGGGGATGAAGCTGTTCAGCAGTCTTATGTCTTGGGGGTAGAAGCTGTTCAGCAGTCTTATGTCTTGGGGGATGAAGCTGTTCAGCAGTCTTATGTCTTGGGGGATGAAGCTGTTCAGGAGTCTTATGTCTTGGGGGTAGAAGCTGTTAAGGAGCCTTTTGGACCTAGACTTGGCGCTCCGGTGCCTCTTGCTGTGCGCTAGCAGAGAGAACAGTCTGTGACTGTCTTTGACAATTTTCTGACACCACCTAGTATATAGGTCCTGGATGGCAGGAAGCTTGGCCTTACGGTCTGATGACGAGCAGTTGCCATACCAGGCGGTGATGCAACCAGTCAGGATGCTCTCAATGGTGAAGCTGTAGAACTCTTTGAGGATCTGGGGACCCATGCCAAATCTTTTCAGTCTCCTGAGGGGGAAAAGGTGTTGTCGTGCCCTCTTCACAACTGTGTTGGTGTGTTTGGACCATGATTGTTTGTTGGTGATGTGGACACCAAGAAACTTGAAACTGTCGACCCGCTCCACTACAGCCCGTCGATGTTAATTGGGGCCTGTTTGGCCCACCTTTAACTGTAGTCCATGATGGCTCCTTTGTCTTGCTCACATTGAGGGAGAGGTTGTTGTCCTGGCACCTGTCTCATCGTTGTCGGTGATCAGGCCTACCACTGTTGTGTCATCAGCAAACTTAATGATGGTGTTGGAGTCGTGCCTGGCCACACAGTCGTGGGTGAACAGGGAGTACAGGAGGGGACTGAGCACGCACCCCTGAGGGTGTTGATGAATTCCGTCAGGAAGTCCAGGATCCAGTTGCAGAGGGCGGTGTTTAGTCCCAGGATCCTTAGCTTGGTGATCAGCTTTGTGGGTACTATGGTGTTGAACGCTGAGCTGTAGTCAATGAACAGCATTCTCACATAGGGGTTCCTTTTGTCCAGGTGGGGAAAGGGCAGTGTGGTGTGCAATTGAGATTGCGTTGTCTGTGGCTCTGTTGGGGAGGTATGTGAATTGGAGTTGGTCTAGGGTTTCCGGGATAATGGTGTTGATACGAGCCATGACCAGCATTTCAAAGCACTTCATGGCTACCGACGGCTACCGGGCGATAGTCATTTAGGCAAGTTACCTTCGCATTCTTGGGCACAGGGACTATGGTGGTCTTCTTGAAACATGTAGGTATTACAGACTCGGTCAGGGACAGGTTGGAAATGTCAAGCTGTTAAGTAAGTGAGTTTGTGTTTATGGTTCTTTCTATAAATAAAGACCAAAACTCTACCTTCTAATGTTTAGTTCCAGGAATAAGAGTCTAGATAGGCACAATGAGACCATAACTCCACCTAGCAACAACAACACATCTACAGTACATGTCATTCTAAATGCCACATGAAACATGGACACCGCAGGTCCTGCCTAGTAGCAGGTCTGTTATGTCAGATGAAACATGGACACTGCAGGTTCTGCCTAGTAGCAGGTCTGTTATGTCACATGAAACATGGACACCGCAGGTCCTGCCTAGTAGCAGGTCTGTTATGTCACATGAAACATGGACACCGCAGGTCCTGCCTAGTAGCAGGTCTGTTATGTCACATGAAACATGGACACCGCAGGTCCTGCCTAGTAGCAGGTCTGTTATGTCACATGAAACATGGACACCGCAGGTCCTGCCTAGTAGCAGGTATGTTATGTCACATGAAACATGGACACCGCAGGTCCTGCCTAGTAGCAGGTCTGTTATGTCACATGAAACATGGACACCGCAGGTCCTGCCTAGTAGCAGGTATGTTATGTCACATGAAACATGGACACCGCAGGTCCTGCCTAGTAGCAGGTCTGTTATGTCACATGAAACATGGACACCGCAGGTCCTGCCTAGTAGCAGGTCTGTTATGTCACATGAAACATGGACACTGCAGGTCCTGCCTAGTAGCAGGTATGTTATGTCACATGAAACACGGACACTGCAGGTCCTGCCTAGTAGCAGGTATGTTATGTCACATGAAACATGGACACTGCAGGTCCTGCCTAGTAGCAGGTCTGTTATGTCACATGAAACATGGACACTGCAGGTCCTGCCTAGTAGCAGGTCTGTTATGTCACATGAAACATGGACACCGCAGGTCCTGCCTAGTAGCAGGTCTGTTATGTCACATGAAACATGGACACTGCAGTAACAAGGTCTGTTTGTGCTTTAGTCAACTTCTCTGTCATTTATAGCCATCATCTATCTGTAGGTCAACCTCTCATTGCCAACTGATGGAAGATCAATAAGGCGAGATGAGGATACAGGGTTTCACATTACAGTGGTGACTTTTGAACTTACACAAAAAACAGAAAGTACAAGAATATCTGGAGTGCTGGTCCAAATGGTTTGTCTAAGAATATCTGGAGTGCTGGTCCAAATGGTTTGTCTAAGAATATCTGGAGTGCTGGTCCAAATGGTTTGTCTAAGAATATCTGGAGTGCTGGTCCAAATGGTTTGTCTAAGAATATCTGGAGTGCCGGTCCAAATGGTTTGTCTAAGAATATCTGGAGTGCTGGTCCAAATGGTTTGTCTAAGAATATCTGGAGTGCCGGTCCAAATGGTTTGTCTAAGAATATCTGCAGTGCCAGAAACCGAAATGTCGCTGGTTTGAAAAACCTGCCGATGTGTCCTTAAGCAAGGCACTTAACCCTAATTTTCTCCAGGGTCTGACCCTGTAGGTAGGCCGTCATTGCAAATAAGAATTTGTTCTTAATTGACTTGCCTGGTTAAATAAAGGTTAAATAAAAAATTACGTTTTGAAATGCAGGCCTTTAAATTGAAGGTTATCATTACCATACGAAAGTGATGTTGTTGTTTGTGCTGCTGGCAGAATATTAGTGATAGTTTGTAGCTAGACAGTCTTCTGTTACTTGGTCGACTGCCACCTTTTCCATGCTCTTGGCTGCAGAGTGGGTGGAGGAGGTGAGGGTGGAGGAGGTGAGGTCGGACAGGGTAGTCATCTGCTCTGACTCCTGTGCAGCACTGAGGAGCTGAAATTAATTTGTGTCTGGGAGCAGAAAGGATGTATTGAACCAGTGGGTTTGGCGATGAATATGTTAATCTGGGTACCAGCTCATGTGGGAGTAGAGGGCAATGAGGAGGTGGAGGTTATCGCCAAGCAGGCTCTTAAACATCCTAATGTTGACATGGAATTGTCAATTAGTAAAGCAGAAGCCAATGGTTTAATAAGAACAGTGGTTAAAAACAAATGGCAAGAGTTGTGGAACAGAGAGAGAAAGGGAAGACACCTGTATGAGATCCAGGAACAGGTGGGGACAGGAAGGTCCTCAGACCGAGAGAGACGGGAGGAAAGTGTAGTTACAAGGCTGAGACTGGGACACACAAGGCTAAATAGTACATTGAAATTGGTGGGGAAACATCTGACTGGGAGGTGTGATCATTGACAGGAGATGGAGACAGAGGAACAAGTCCTATTTCAGGGCTAGAAATATGTGAGCGAAAGGGAGCGATTGATATTAGACTTGTGGAGTAATGGGGTTGAAGAGCCAAGATTAAGTGAACTGCTGGGGAAATCATCAGGGTACGTAGTATTTAATTATGTATTTAATTTCCTTAGGGAGACAAGAATATTGGGTAGGAGTTAGACCTTCCCTGTCTCCGGTCCACACTCCCGTCCAGTTGGTGGCGGTAAAGCACCTTAAAGTTGTTTGCCAACTAACATAAAGAAATCCACCGAAGAAGACAACAACCACCGCCACCTTACTAAACTACCTAGCTAACGTTAGCTAGTTGTTACAAACATGGACAACTCTGGAAAAGAAAGAGAAGCCTCGGCTTTGATTGCTGAGGCTGAAAAGAAACTTAAATCATCGCAGTCGTTTTTTGGGGCGTTGTTTGGGTGAGCATTCAAGCTAGCTAACCCCGATCTCAAATGTTACAGTGACTGAGTGACGTTAGGTACTGTTAGCTAATTATCTAACTATTAGCCACTAGTTACCAACTAAAGTTACCCTTTAGCGCTAATTGTCGAATAAAAAAGTAATCTAGTATTGTTTTACTGACGTTAGTGCAATTTCCTCACCCAGCTAAGTTAGCAGTTAGCTTAGCTAGCAAGCAATCATGTCAACAAAGTAACTTAGTTTAGCTGACTAACTTACTTAGCCTGTTTACAAAAACAAAATACCCCAAACAGTTGAAATGAGGTTAGTTCTTTGACGTGGATTAAGTTGTATTTCTAAACGTATTGTTTTCCTTTTGGCCCCTTGATTATTAGTTTTCTGCCAGCAACACAAACAGTGACGTCACTGGTGTATGGTAATGAGGAAACCTTTCAAATAAAAGTCTGCATTTCAAAACATTGCATTGCCGTTAACTCATTCAAATTATATTGGAATTTTAATCAATAGCCACTTGTATAGTGCCAAAAGGAAATGCAATAAGTAAGTAATTAATGAAAACGAATAGAAAAGATGCATACAATTTGTTTAAGGCCAATAATGAAAAAACACAATGTTGTCACTGATATGTTGAGAATATTGGACTGTAGAGACTTTTCTACCTGATACTCAGTAGGGTCT
Organism: Thymallus thymallus; assembly: GCA_023634145.1. Lineage (NCBI taxonomy): Eukaryota > Metazoa > Chordata > Actinopteri > Salmoniformes > Salmonidae > Thymallus > Thymallus thymallus. The sequence goes on along the minus strand of CM042379.1, from coordinate 33,002,381 downwards.
CTACTAACTCAGTAGGGTCTAATACTAACTCAGTAGGGTCTCTACTAACTCAGTAGGGTCTAATACTAACTCAGTAGGGTCTCTACTAACTCAGTAGGGTCTAATACTAACTCAGTAGGGTCTAATACTAACTCAGTAGGGTCTAATACTAACTCAGTAGGGTCTAATACTAACTCAGTAGGGTCTAATACTAACTCAGTAGGGTCTAATACTAACTCAGTAGGGTCTAATGCTAACTCAGTAGGGTCTAATGCTAACTCAGTAGGGTCTAATGCTAACTCAGTAGGGTCTAATGCTAACTCAGTAGGGTCTAATACTAACTCAGTAGGGTCTAATACTAACTCAGTAGGGTCTAATACTAACTCAGTAGGGTCTAATACTAACTCAGTAGGGTCTAATGCTAACTCAGTAGGGTCTAATGCTAACTCAGTAGGGTCTAATGCTAACTCAGTAGGGTCTAATGCTAACTCAGTAGGGTCTAATACTAACTCAGTAGGGTCTCTACTAACTCAGTAGGGTCTAATACTAACTCAGTAGGGTCTAATACTAACTCAGTAGGGTCTAATACTAACTCAGTAGGGTCTAATACTAACTCAGTAGGGTCTAATACTAACTCAGTAGGGTCTAATACTAACTCAGTAGGGTCTCTACTAACTCAGTAGGGTCTCTACTAACTCAGTAGGGTCTCTACTAACTCAGTAGGGTCTCTACTAACTCAGTAGGGTCTAATACTAACTCAGTAGGGTCTAATACTAACTCAGTAGGGTCTAATACTAACTCAGTAGGGTCTAATACTAACTCAGTAGGGTCTAATACTAACTCAGTAGGGTCTAATACTAACTCAGTAGGGTCTAATACTAACTCAGTAGGGTCTCTACTAACTCAGTAGGGTCTCTACTAACTCAGTAGGGTCTCTACTAACTCAGTAGGGTCTCTACTAACTCAGTAGGGTCTAATGCTAACTCAGTAGGGTCTAATGCTAACTCAGTAGGGTCTAATGCTAACTCAGTAGGGTCTAATGCTAACTCAGTAGGGTCTCTACTAACTCAGTAGGGTCTCTACTAACTCAGTAGGGTCTCTACTAACTCAGTAGGGTCTCTACTAACTCAGTAGGGTCTCTACTAACTCAGTAGGGTCTCTACTAACTCAGTAGGGTCTCTACTAACTCAGTAGGGTCTAATACTCAGTAGGGTCTCTACTAACTCAGTAGGGTCTAATACTAACTCAGTAGGGTCTAATACTAACTCAGTAGGGTCTAATACTAACTCAGTAGGGTCTAATACTAACTCAGTAGGGTCTAATACTAACTCAGTAGGGTCTAATGCTAACTCAGTAGGGTCTAATGCTAACTCAGTAGGGTCTAATGCTAACTCAGTAGGGTCTAATACTAACTCAGTAGGGTCTAATACTAACTCAGTAGGGTCTCTACTAACTCAGTAGGGTCTCTACTAACTCAGTAGGGTCTCTACTAACTCAGTAGGGTCTCTACTAACTCAGTAGGGTCTCTACTAACTCAGTAGGGTCTCTACTAACTCAGTAGGGTCTCTACTAACTCAGTAGGGTCTCTACTAACTCAGTAGGGTCTCTACTAACTCAGTAGGGTCTCTACTAACTCAGTAGGGTCTCTACTAACTCAGTAGGGTCTCTACTAACTCAGTAGGGTCTCTACTAACTCAGTAGGGTCTAATACTAACTCAGTAGGGTCTAATACTAACTCAGTAGGGTCTAATACTAACTCAGTAGGGTCTAATACTAACTCAGTAGGGTCTAATACTAACTCAGTAGGGTCTAATACTAACTCAGTAGGGTCTAATACTAACTCAGTAGGGTCTAATACTAACTCAGTAGGGTCTAATACTAACTCAGTAGGGTCTCTACTAACTCAGTAGGGTCTAATACTAACTCAGTAGGGTCTAATACTAACTCAGTAGGGTCTAATACTAACTCAGTAGGGTCTAATACTAACTCAGTAGGGTCTAATACTAACTCAGTAGGGTCTAATACTAACTCAGTAGGGTCTAATACTAACTCAGTAGGGTCTAATACTAACTCAGTAGGGTCTAATACTCAGTAGGGTCTCTACTAACTCAGTAGGGTCTCTACTAACTCAGTAGGGTCTCTACTAACTGAGTATTAGACCCTACTGAGTATTAGCCCTACTAAGTTAGTAGAGACCCTACTGAGTTAGTAGGGACCCTACTGAGTTAGTATTAGACCCTACTGAGTATTAGACCCTACTGAGTTAGTATTAGACCCTACTGAGTATTAGACCCTACTGAGTTAGTATTAGACCCTACTGAGTATTAGACCCTACTGAGTTAGTATTAGACCCTACTGAGTTAGTATTAGACCCTACTGAGTTAGTATTAGACCCTACTGAGTATTAGACCCTACTGAGTTAGTAGGGACCCTACTGAGTATTAGACCCTACTGAGTTAGTATTAGACCCTACTGAGTTAGTATTAGACCCTACTGAGTATTAGACCCTACTGAGTTAGTATTAGACCCTACTGAGTTAGTATTAGACCCTACTGAGTTAGTATTAGACCCTACTGAGTTAGTATTAGACCCTACTGAGTTAGTAGGGACCCTACTGAGTATTAGACCCTACTGAGTATTAGACCCTACTGAGTTAGTATTAGACCCTACTGAGTATTAGACCCTACTGAGTTAGTATTAGACCCTACTGAGTTAGTATTAGACCCTACTGAGTTAGTAGGGACCCTACTGAGTATTAGACCCTACTGAGTTAGTATTAGACCCTACTGAGTATTAGACCCTACTGAGTTAGTATTAGACCCTACTGAGTTAGTATTAGACCCTACTGAGTTAGTAGGGACCCTACTGAGTATTAGACCCTACTGAGTATTAGACCCTACTGAGTTAGTATTAGACCCTACTGAGTATTAGACCCTACTGAGTATTAGACCCTACTGAGTTAGTAGGGACCCTACTGAGTATTTCCCACCCCACTTTAGCTGAGATAGAAAAACATTCTTTACAAGCCAGTAAGTATCCCATGTACAGACAATTACAGTGTATTGCATTGGGCGCTGTGGAGGGGTTGGAGGATAAATAATACAATATTCAAAATAAAATACATCAAATTATCCATAAATGTTTTTCAAAGGTGGTTGCAGTGCTAGAGTGCAAAAATAATTGATATTCCCAAAGTTTATCAAGTCCTGATTGCACCTGTTTAACGCCCCTGGTTCACTGCTACTCTTCTTCTGTTGATGCAGAGGCTCGTCCAAGATGGAGGAGGCCTGTGATATGTACGCCAGGGCTGCCAACATGTACAAGATGGCGAAGAACTGGTGTGGTGAGAACACTGTTTTGTTGTAGCCGTATAGAACTTGTATGGTGAGAATGTTTTTGTAGCCATATAGAACTTGTATGGTGAGAATGCTTTTGTAGCCATATAGAACTTGTATGGTGAGAATGCTTTTGTAGCCATATAGAACTTGTATGGTGAGAATGCTTTTGTAGCCATATAGAACTTGTATGGTGAGAATGCTTTTGTAGCCATATAGAACTTGTATGGTGAGAATGCTTTTGTAGCCATATAGAACTTGTATGGTGAGAATGCTTTTGTAGCCATATAGAACTTGTATGGTGAGAATGCTTTTGTAGCCATATAGAACTTGTATGGTGAGAATGCTTTTGTAGCCATATAGAACTTGTATGGTGAGAATGCTTTTGTAGCCATATAGAACTTGTATGGTGAGAATGCTTTTGTAGCCATATAGAACTTGTATGGTGAGAATGCTTTTGTAGCCATATAGATGAGGTAAAGAGGTCAATGGAACTCGGCCAAAACAATGGGAATGCCATGGAAACGCCTGGGGAGAAGATCCTGAATCTCCTCATTGCCCCCCAGCAAAGTTAGCCTACATTTAGGCTATTGTTTCGATGTGTATTTCACTGTTGAGGTAAAAATCTTGAGTATAAGGCTTGTATGGATGTCAACCCCAATACATGTTCATGTCATCGTCCCCAATCAACTGCATTACAGTTAAAAATGACTTTGACTACCACCACCAATTTATGCTAGCTATGCTACCAGCTTATACGAAAAGGAGTTAGCATTTAGCAGTCACTTCTTCTAAACCTAAAAATGGATTGAATTAGATTGAAATTGTGATATTGACATGTGCAGTATTTTCTCCTTTCTTTGACTCTGTTAATATAACAAACTAGACTACAGTGTCTCCTCCAATGAGATGTACTAGACTCCGTTCATTCACTCTCTACATGCACAGAGGATGCTGACCAATCACAAGCAGGCTTTCTCACTCTGCATGGCATGCACATGCTGGCCAATCACAAGCGTCCTCGCTTAGAATGCGCAGTTAGATGCTGGTGAGGTGAGAAAGGGCTTCACCTCGCGGTAGCTCCATCGTAGGCAGAATGTGTTTCGGAAACATGAGTGCTGTCGATTTGGTGCCAAAGAAGGATCTTCGGTAGTATGGCAGTATTTCGGCACATATTCGGTAGTATGACAGTATTTCGGCACATATTCGGTAGTATGACAGTATTTCGGCACATATTTGGTAGTATGACAGTATTTCGGCACATATTCGGTAGTATGACAGTATTTCGGCACATATTCGGTAGTATGGCAGTAGTTCGGCACATATTCAGTAGTATGGCAGTAGTTTGGCACATATTCAGTAGTATGACAGTATTTCGGCACATATTCAGTAGTATGACAGTATTTCGGCACATATTCAGTAGTATGGCAGTAGTTTGGCACATATTCAGTAGTATGGCAGTAGTTTGGCACATATTCAGTAGTATGACAGTATTTCGGCACATATTCAGTAGTATGGCAGTAGTTTGGCACATATTCAGTAGTATGGCAGTAGTTTGGCACATAATCGGCAGTATGGCAGTAGTTTGGCACATATTCAGTAGTATGGCAGTATTTCAGCACATATTCAGTAGTATGGCAGTAGTTTGGCACATTCAGTAGTATGGCAGTAGTTTGGCACATATTCAGTAGTATGGCAGTAGTTTGGCACATATTCAGTAGTATGGCAGTATTTAGATAGATAGATAGATAGATAGATAGATAGATAGATAGATAGATAGGTACTTTATTGATCCCCCGGGGGGGAAATTTCGTTGTCATTGGCTACAGGCAAACCGATGTCAGTCAACCAAATCAAGTGTTGTGCTAAAAGTGCCATAGAGTTGTGGCGGCAACGCGAGAAATGTATTCAATCATTTGAAGAAGAACCATCTCCTACTTTACGCCGATTGCATGGTGAAAAAAACGCCTTCACGACGATTGCATGGTGAAAAAAACGCCTTCACGACGATTGCATGGTGAAAAAAACGCCTTCACGACGATTGCATGGTGAAAAAAACGCGGACGGCACAAAGCCCCTCGGTTACTAATGTTAAACAGGCATTGATTGGCGATGCGTTTACAAATGTAACACCCTACAAGAAAACACATTGACAACACAGAGCCAAAGACATGGTTCCTATTTACACAGTCTGCAAAGACGGCTTCAACAAGTTGATTAAAAAGCTGTACATGCGATACAAGATTCCATCTTGCATGTATTTCTCCCAAGTCGCCATAGCAACACTGTATTAAAGATGCACTAGGCAGAAATCCCTCCGCCATTATTGTTGCTAAAATTATAATAGTCTGCCTAATTTCAGTTTGTGACAAATCATGCAAGTATAGTGTAGAGAATCATTGTACCGTCTAAACCACTGTAATAAACTAGTATAGTGTAGAGAATCATTGTACCGTCTAAACCACTGTAATAAACTAGTATAGTGTAGAGAATCATTGTACCGTCTAAACCACTGTAATAAACGAGTATAGTGTAGAGAATCATTGTACCGTCTAAACCACTGTAATAAACTAGTATAGTGTAGAGAATCATTGTACCGTCTAAACCACTGTAATAAACTAGTATAGTGTAGAGAATCATTGTACCGTCTAAACCACTGTAATAAACTAGTATAGTGTAGAGAATCATTGTACCGTCTAAACCACTGTAATAAACTAGTATAGTGTAGAGAATCATTGTACCGTCTAAACCACTGTAATAAACTAGTATAGTGTAGAGAATCATTGTACCGTCTAAACCACTGTAATAAACGAGTATAGTGTAGAGAATCATTGTACCGTCTAAACCACTGTAATAAACTAGTATAGTGTAGAGAATCATTGTACCGTCTAAACCACTGTAATAAACGAGTATAGTGTAGAGAATCATTGTACCGTCTAAACCACTGTAATAAACGAGTATAGTGTAGAGAATCATTGTACCGTCTAAACCACTGTAATAAACGAGTATAGTGTAGAGAATCATTGTACCGTCTAAACCACTGTAATAAACGAGTATAGTGTAGAGAATCATTGTACCGTCTAAACCACTGTAATAAACTAGTAAAGTGTAGAGAATCATTGTACCGTCTAAACCACTGTAATAAACTAGTATAGTGTAGAGAATCATTGTACCGTCTAAACCACTGTAATAAACTAGTATAGTGTAGAGAATCATTGTACCATCTAAACCGCTCATAAACAAACAAAAATATTGTATCTTCAACTGTTTGAGACTGGTGTAAAATATGCAAAAACTAAACTTAAGAACGGGAAGTATAGAAATAACACACATAGAAAAGATCTAATTCTTCTTAGACTTGCTTTCAATGAGTGACATATCTAAAACTACCATTTCTATGTGAATTTGGTCGGGTGGCTGAATAAGTTAGATATTGCAGCTTCAAGGGAGACATTGAAACAGCACTCAGACATGGATTATTACATGGTTAAACAGATCGTGGGTCTGGTAAAACATTTGGTTTTGTATTCAGTTAAAACAGTATGTATTTATTCATATGATCTCATTTTAGAAGTGATGTTCTCTATGTTTGAATAATCGCAATTTCAATATCTGCCCCAAAAAATCGCTACTAGATATTTTGGCCAAATCGTGCAGCCCTAACTACTTCTTAAGGTTAAACAGCGAAAACAGACAAATATATCCAAATATGACTTTAGTAATAAACCGCATTGTGGTCCTGTTACAAAACATAAATCATGAAGGATTTGACAAATATCCACTTAGATCAGATTTCTTGAATGTGCGCCAATCCAGCATCCTCCGTTCCCCCCCCTCATCAATCTACCCACAAAACCCCATAATGATACAATACCCCATAATGATACAATACCCCATAATGACATCAATCTACCCACAATACCCCATAATGACATCAATCTACCCACAATACCCCATAATGACATCAATCTACCCACAATACCCCATAATGACATCAATCTACACACAATACCCCATAATGACATCAATCTACACACAATACCCCATAATGACATCAATCTACACACAAAACCCCATAATGACATCAATCTACACACAATACCCCATAATGACATCAATCTACACACAATACCCCATAATGACATCAATACCCCATAATGACATCAATACCCCATAATGACATCAATACCCCATAATGACATCAATACCCCATAATGACATCAATACCCCATAATGACATCAATACCCCATAATGACATCAATACCCCATAATGACATCAATACCCCATAATGACATCAATACCCCATAATGACGCAATACCCCATAATGACATCAATACCCCATAATGACATCAATACCCCATAATGACATCAATACCCCATAATGACAACAATACCCCATAATGACAACAATACCCCATAATGACATCAATACCCCATAATGACACAGCAAAAACAGGTTCTTAGATCAAAATATCTGAATTATGGCATTTACATAAGTATTCAGACCCTTTACTCAGTACTTTGTTGAAGCACCTTTGGTGGTGATTACAGCCTCAAGTCTTCTTGGGTATGACGCTACAAGCTTGGCACACCTGTATTTGGGGAGTTTCTCCCAATCTTCTCTGCAGATCCTCTCAAGCTCTGTCAGGTTGGATGGGGAGCGTCACTGCACAGCTATGTTCAGGTCTCTCCAGAGATGTTAGATCGGGTTCAAGTCCGGGCTCTGGCAGGGCCACTCAAGGACATTCAGAGACTTGTCCCACTCCTACGTTGTCTTGGATGTGTGTTTAGGGTCGGTGTCCTAAGGGTGTCCTGGGGTAAACCTTCACCCCAGTCTGAAGTCCTGAGCTCTCTGGAGCATTTTTTTCATCAAGGATCTCTTTACTTTGCTCTGTTCGTCTTTCCCTCGATCCTGACTAGTTTCCCAGTCCCTACCGCTGAAAAACATCCCCACAGCATGATGCTGCCACCACCATGCTTCACCGTAGGGCCAAAGAGTTCAATCTTGGTTTCATCAGACCAGAGAATCTTGTTTCTCTTGGTCTGGGAGTCTTTAGGTGCCTTTTGGCAAACTCAAGTCTGTCATGTGGCTTCTGTCTAGCCTCTCTACCATAAAGGCCTGATTGGTGGAATGCTGCAGAGATGGTTGTCCTTCTGGAAGGTTCTCCAATCTCCACAGATTAACTCTGGAGTTCAGTCAGTGACCATCAGGTTCTTGGTCACCTCCCTGACCAAGGCTCTTCTCCTCCGATTGCTCAGTTTGGCCGGGCAGCTAACTCTTCCTAGAGTCTTGGTGGATGCAAACTTGTTCCATTTAAGAATGATGGAGGCCACTGTGTTCTTCAAAGCAGCAGACATTTTTTGGGTACACTTCCTCAGATCTGTGCCTCGACACAATCCTGTCTGAGCTCTACAGACAATTCCTTCGACTTCATGGTATGGTTTTTGCTCTGACATGTACTGTCAACTGTGGGACCTTATATAGACAGGTGTGTGCCTTTCCAAAACATGTCCAATTAATTAAACTTACCACAGGTGGACTCCAATCAAGTTGTAGAAACATCTCAAGGATGATCAATGGAAACAGGATGCAGCTGAGCTCAATTTCAAGTCTCATAGCAAAGGGTCTGAATACTTATGTAAATAAGTTATTTCTTTTTACTTTTTATAAATTTGTAAAAATGTCTAAACTTGTTTTCTCTGTCATTATGGGTTATTGTGTGTAGATTGAGAACATTTTTAGAATAAATCTAACGTAACAAAATGTGGAAAAAGAAAAGGTGTCTGATACTTTTTGAATGAACTGTTTGTCTGTATTGTGATAATATGTCTGTATGGTGATAGTTGGATAATATGTCTGTATGGTGATAGTTGGATAATATGTCTGTATGGTGATAGTTGGATAATATGTCTGTATTGTGATAGTTGGATAATATGTCTGTATTATGATAGTTGGATAATATGGCTGTATTGTGATAGTTGGATAATATGGCTGTATGGTGATAGTTGGATAATATGGCTGTATGGTGATAGTTGGATAATATGGCTGTATGGTGATAGTTAGATAATATGTCTGTATGGTGATAGTTGGATAATATGTCTGTTTTGTGATAGTTAGATAATATGGCTGTATGGTGATAGTTGGTTAATATGGGTGTATGGTGATAGTTGGTTAATATGGGTGTATGGTGATAGTTAGATAATATGGCTGTATGGTGATATGGCTGTTTTGTGATAGTTAGATAATATGGCTGTATGGTGATAGTTGGTTAATATGGGTGTATGGTGATAGTTGGTTAATATGGGTGTATGGTGATAGTTAGATAATATGGCTGTATGGTGATATGGCTGTTTTGTGATAGTTAGATAATATGGCTGTATGGTGATAGTTGGATAATATGGCTGTATGGTGATAGTTGGATAATATGGCTGTATGGTGATAGTTGGATAATATGGCTGTATGGTGATAGTGGATATTATGTTTGTTTTTCAGCTGCAGGTAATGCGTTTTCCCAGGCGGCTCGGCTCCACCTCCAGATGCAGAGTAAACACGATGCTGCCACTAACTTCGTAGACGCTGGAAACGCCTTCAAAAAAGCTGACCCACAAGGTATTCCATTCTCTCTCTCTGTACCTCACCATGGACGTTACAACATGACCTTTTCTGCAGTGAATAGAAGGGTCTCTGTGAGTTTATAATGCATCTGATGTACCCCCCCCCCACCCCCCCCCACAGAGGCTATCAACTGTCTGAACCGAGCCATAGAGATCTACACAGACATGGTGAGAAGTCTTAGTGTGGATAGAGGCTAGATATTAGTATGAGCCCAGTCTGATGTACTGTTGCTTCTCTCATTCTTCTGTTGTTTCTGTTTTCCTTTTCTCTTGGACTCATTAGGGACGGTTCACCATCGCAGCCAAACATCACATCTCCATCGCAGAGATCTTTGAGACGGAACTGGTGGACATTGATACGGTCAGACCTGTGGGCTCTGGTCAAAAGATGTGCATTATATAGGGAATAGGGTGCCATTTGGGACACAGCCTGTATCTGTCCTCCAGCTAGCCTGGAATAGTCACTACTGGCCTGTATCTGTCCTCCAGCTAGCCTGGAATAGTCACTACTGGCCTGTATCTGTCCTCCAGCTAGCCTGGAATAGTCACTACTGGCCTGTATCTGTCCTCCAGCTAGCCTGGAATAGTCACTACTGGCCTGTATCTGTCCTCCAGCTAGCCTGGAATAGTCACTACTGGCCTGTATCTGTCCTCCAGCTAGCCTGGAATAGTCACTACTGGCCTGTATCTGTCCTCCAGCTAGCCTGGAATAGTCACTACTGGCCTGTATCTGTCCTCCAGCTAGCCTGGAATAGTCACTACTGGCCTGTATCTGTCCTCCAGCTAGCCTGGAATAGTCACTACTGGCCTGTATCTGTCCTCCAGCTAGCCTGGAATAGTCACTACTGGCCTGTATCTGTCCTCCAGCTAGCCTGGAATAGTCACTACTGGCCTGTATCTGTCCTCCAGCTAGCCTGGAATAGTCACTACTGGCCTGTATCTGTCCTCCAGCTAGCCTGGAATAGTCACTACTGGCCTGTATCTGTCCTCCAGCTAGCCTGGAATAGTCACTACTGGCCTGTATCTGTCCTCCAGCTAGCCTGGAATAGTCACTACTGGCCTGTATCTGTCCTCCAGCTAGCCTGGAATAGTCACTACTGGCCTGTATCTGTCCTCCAGCTAGCCTGGAATAGTCACTACTGGCCTGTATCTGTCCTCCAGCTAGCCTGGAATAGTCACTACTGGCCTGTATCTGTCCTCCAGCTAGCCTGGAATAGTCACTACTGGCCTGTATCTGTCCTCCAGCTAGCCTGGAATAGTCACTACTGGCCTGTATCTGTCCTCCAGCTAGCCTGGAATAGTCACTACTGGCCTGTGTAGCTCTGAGCTGAATAGCCTGGAATAGTCACTACTGGCCTGAACTGAATAGCCTGGGAAAATCAGCTCCCTGTGGGTATATCAGCTGTGGTGGTTATCAGATGCCAGAGATGTAATGGCACATTTGCATTCATAGCCAGGTGTTATACCAGGGTGTACTTGTATGAGTCAGCTGTATCTTTCTAGATGTTGGTCTGAGGGTGTACTTCTATCACTTTTTGACTGCACCCCTTTTGATTTGAACGAAACATGACATATTATTTGCCCACTTTTTGGACCTGAATGCCAACACTTTCAGGAGAATTCACCTCTTTAGCATACCCCACCATGAGACGTCTACACTGGAAAAGATACATGGTTGAGTTTGATATTATTTAAAAGCTAACAAACAGGTTTGTCAAACTGTTGTTTCTTAATTTCTTGAAAGTTTTTTTTAATACAAACGTCACTGATCTAAAAACGTGTAAATTAAAAACATATAATTCACTTATATTGTACTTTAGACCCTATTTTACATAATCTGAGGTGTTTTTGTGCCCAGCATCGGTTGAGACGTAACATGCTCGTGAATACAGGGTGGGTGTCATGTTTTAACTGGTTAAATGTACTAGAATGGGAATTCAATTGAAACGTTCAAATGGTGCCACAAAGATGCTTGGAGGTTCACAACACTGCTATCTGTTGTTTTCAATTATACTGTCAATCCTCCATAGGAATGCTATTGAAATAAAGATAAAAGATAATTTAAGCTGATATTCAACAGTGGGTGGACCGGCAGCCATCTTTGTGGTAATAATTATAAGTTAACATTTAATTTCTAATTTCAATGGGTTACCAACTAAACTGCAGGGTCCATTCTAATATGAATTATATGTATGTGATTGAAGTGACACCCACCCTGTGCTCAAGAGCATGTTGTGTTTCAACCAATGGCGGCACAACACAAACATGATGATATAAGTAGGTCTAAAGCTATAACATATGGGTCTAAGCTACAACATATGGGTCTAAGCTGCAACATATGGGTCTAAGCTGCAACATATGGGTCTAAAGCTACAACATATGGGTCTAAAGCTACAACATATATATATATTTTTTAACCTTTATTTTACTAGGCAAGTCAGTTAAGAACAAATTCTTATTTACAATGACGGCCTAGGAACAGTGGGTTAACTGCCTTGTTCAGGGGCAGAACGACAGATTTTTACCTTGTCAGCTCGGGGATTCGATCCAGCAACCTTTCAGTTACGGGCCCAACACTCTAACCACTAGGCTACCTGCCGCCCCATATGGGTCTAAAGCCAAAATGAAGAAAACACTTTTTTAAATAGAGGTTAAAGGTAAAAAGAGAATGTATTTTTTTATGTAACCTTTATTTAACCAGGTAACCAGTAAATAACTAATTATTATTTACAACGACGGCCTATGGGACTCTCAATCACGGCCGGTTGTGATACAGCCTGGATTCGAACCAGGGTCTGTAGTGACGCCTCTAGCACTGCGATGCAATTTCTAGTTTGGTAGGGTGGGGTATGCAACATTAGTAAAGGTTCTACAACGGGCAAACATGTATGGAAATGTGTTTAAATCAAAAGGGATACTGTCAAAAAGGGATTGTATTCAAATGATTATTTACCCAGGGGTCAGGTGTATGTAAATGTTGTGTTTGTGTGAGGGTGTACTAGTATGGGTCAGGTGTATGTAAATGTTGTGTTTGTGTGAGGGTGTACTAGTATGGGTCAGGTGTATGTAAATGTTGTGTTTGTGTGAGGGTGTACTAGTATGGGTCAGGTGTATGTACATGTTGTGTTTGTGTGAGGGTGTACTAGTATGGGTCAGGTGTATGTACATGTTGTGTTTGTGTGAGGGTGTACTAGTATGGGTCAGGTGTATGTAAATGTTGTGTTTGTGTGAGGGTGTACTAGTATGGGTCAGGTGTATGTAAATGTTGTCTCTCTCTGCAGGCTATCGCTCACTATGAACAGGCAGCAGACTACTACAGAGGAGAAGAGTCCACAAGGTAGGAACCATAGACCATATATAGACTATATATCAGCTCTGTTTAACCTCTATGGGATCGGTGTCCCTGTACCGGGATGGTTGAGCTAACGTCCGCTAACGTGATTAGCGTGACTGTAAGTAACAGCAAACTTTCCAGGACATAGACACGTCTTATATGGGCAGAAAGCTTACATTATTGTTAATCTAACTGCACTGTCCAATTTACAGTAGCTGTTACAGTGAAAGAATATCATGCTATTGTTTGAGGAGAGTGCACAACACAAAACGTATTACGGCAACTGGTTTGATCCATCATGTATGACATTCCTGGGAGTGTGTAAACATACATTTTGTATTACCATATAATTTTTGTATGTTCTCTATAGTTATGTACTTGAAAATGTATCAGTTGACCAATTCGGCACATTTGGGTAGACTTGATACAAAATAGTTCAGTATTGCAATGCTTCACTGGATCAATCTGAAACGTTGCACACACTGCTGCCATCTAGTGGCCAAGATCTAAATTGAGCCTAAACGTACATTTCTCTTGCATATCAAAGATGATGAAAACAAATAAGATAAATAGAAAACGCATGTTTTTTTGTTTGTATTATCTTTTACCAGATCTAATGTGTTATTCTCTACATTATCTTTTACCAGATCTAATGTGTTATTCTCCTACATTATCTTTTACCAGATCTAATGTGTTATTCTCCTACATTATCTTTTACCAGATCTAATGTGTTATATTCTCCTACATTATCTTTTACCAGATCTAATGTGTTATATTCTCCTACATTATCTTTTACCAGATCTGTGTTATATTCTCCTACATTATCTTTTACCGGATCTAATGTGTTATGTTCTCCTACATTAATTTCTAATTAACACAAACTTCTAAGTGTTTCATTTCAAATGGTATCCATAAAATGCATATCCTTGCTTCAGGACCTGAGCTACAGAAAGTTAGATTTGGGTATGTCATTTTAGGTGATAATTGAAAAAAGGGGAAGGAATCATAGGCAATATATAATCTCTGTTTAAGGAAGGAACCATAGACCATATATAGACAATATATAATCTCTTTTTAAGGTAGATACCGTAGACAATATATCCAGTCCAGTAGTGCAGTCCTAGCCTGACATGAACTGAAACTAGAACCATCACTGAGGAAGTCAGACATGAACTGAAACTAGAACCATCACTGAGGAAGTCAGACATGAACTGAAACTAGAACCATCACTGAGGAAGTCAGACATGAACTGAAACTAGAACCATCACTGAGGAAGTCAGACATGAACTGAAACTAGAACCATCACTGAGGAAGTCAGACATGAACTGAAACTAGAACCATCACTGAGGAAGTCAGACATAAAAAATACTTGAGAAGAGAGCCTGTGTTATTTGACTGTGTTTTAAGGTGGCTGGTTGTTCCTTTCTCCTTGTCCTCTCAGCTCTGCTAACAAGTGCCTTCTGAAGGTGGCCACCTATGCAGCTCAGCTGGAGCAGTACCAGAAAGCCATAGAGATCTATGAACAGGTGAGATCTGTAAATGACTGACTAAAAAGTGTTCTCATGTTGCAGGAGGCGGTTCTAGTAAATATGTTTTATGTAATTGATATATATTTTTATTTTTTATTTAACCTTTTATTTAACTAGGCAAGTCAGTTAAGAACAAATTCTTATTTACAATGACGGCCTACAGCGGTCAGACTCTGACGACGCTGGGCCAGTTGTGTGCCGCCCTATGGGACTCCTGTTAACAATCCTGCTCTGGTCTGTGTGTTTTAAGGTTGGGACCAATGTGATGGACAGCACACTGCTGAAGTACAGCACTAAAGACTACTTCTTCAAGGCAGCTCTCTGCCACTTCTGTGTGGACATGCTCAATGCCAAAGTAAGCCCCAAACTGAGTTATGTCTGTTTCAAATCCTCTACAAGGCTTTTAGGCCTCGTTTCAAACTAACCTCTTATCTCCTGCCATCTAGCTGGCCTCTTCTCTAATTAACTTCCTTTATCTCCTGCCGTCTAGCTGGCCTCTTCTCTAATTAACTTCCTTTATCTCCTGCCGTCTAGCTGGCCTTGCAGAAGTATGAAGACATGTTTCCTGCCTTCTCAGATTCTCGAGAATGTAAACTGGTAAAGGTAAGAGAATGTTGTTTCTCATATGGGCTCTGTGTTTTGTCTTCTCTTATCCAACCCCTCACCTTAACCAAGCTGGTCCAGTGGTTGTCTTTGCTCCAAGGATTTGAATTCCAAAATATGTATTTTAATATAATTAATGTCTCTTTATTTCTCTGCAGAAACTTTTAGATGCGTATGAAGAACAGAATGTTGACGTATATACTGATGCAGTGAGTGGAGCTCTCCTCAAAGTATTTTTAAAAATATTTATTTGTGTTTGAGGAAGTGGGTACTGAAGTCATAAATGGAAATGAAAAGATTTCAAACACAGAACCGTCGTCACTGATGAAGTCTGACTACAACCGTCACTGAGGAAGTCCTACATGAATTAAAACTAGAACCATCACTGAGGAAGTCTGACATTAACTAAATTTAGAACTGTCTTGAAAAATAAAGTGAAATTGATTACTGGAAACTGGAAGTGAATTAGTTTATTTTCTTGTCTCACCCCTCCCTATCCTTCTTCTCGTCTCTCCTGTCTGTCCCTTTCTCTCTCCATCTCTCTTTCTCAGGTGAAGGAATATGACACTATCTCCAGGTTAGACCAGTGGTTGACCACTATGCTCCTCCGCATCAAGAAGACCATACAGGAGGATGAGAGTGACCTGCGTTAATTTTCCTGATGTCATTAGACCCCCACCAGCCCCCTCAGACCCCAACCAGCCCCTCTTAGACCCCCACCAGCCCCCTCAGACCCCCACCAACCCTCTCAGACCCCCACCAGCCCCCTCAGGCCCCCTCAGACCCCCACCAGCCCCCTCTTAGACTCCCACCAGCCCCCTCTTAGACCCCCACCAGCCCCCTCTGATCCCCACCAGCCCCCTCTTAGACTCCCACCAGCCCCCTCTTAGACTCCCACCAGCCCCCTCTTAGACTCCCACCAGCCCCCTCTTAGACCCCCACCAGCCCCCTCTGATCCCCACCAGCCCCCTCTTAGACTCCCACCAGCCCCCTCTTAGACTCCCACCAGCCCCCTCTTAGACTCCCACCAGCCCCCTCTTAGACCCCCTCTTAGACTCCCACCAGCCCCCTCTTAGACTCCCACCAGCCCCCTCTTAGACCCCCACCAGCCCCCTCTTAGACTCCCACCAGCCCCCTCTTAGACTCCCACCAGCCCCCTCTTAGACTCCCACCAGCCCCCTCTTAGACTCCCACCAGCCCCCTCTTAGACCCCCACCAGCCCCCTCAGATCCCCACCAGCCCCCTCAGATCCCACCAGCCCCTCTTAGACGCCACCAGCCCCTCTTAGACGCCACCAGCCCCCTCAGACCCCCACCAGCCCCCTCAGACCCCACCAGCCCCCTCAGACCCCCACCAGCCCCTCTTAGACCCCCACCAGCCCCTCTTAGACCCCCACCAGCCCCTCTTAGACCCCCACCAGCCCCTCTTAGACCCCCACCAGCCCCCTCAGACCCCCACCAGCCCCCACCAGCCCCCTCAGCCCCCTCAGACCCCCACCAGCCCCTCTTAGACCCCCACCAGCCCCTCTTAGACCCCCACCAGCCCCTCTTAGACCCCCACCAGCCCCTCTTAGACCCCAACCAGCCCCTCTTAGACCCCCACCAGCCACCCCACCAGCCCCCTCAGACCCCACCAGCCCCTCTTAGACCCCACCAACCCTCTCAGACCCCCACCAGCCAGCCCCCTCAGACCCCCACCAGCCCTTCCAGCCCCCTCAGACCCCCACCAGCCCCCTCAGACCCCAACCAGCCCCTCTTACACCCCCACCAGCCCCCTCAGACCCCCACCAGACCCCCTATACCCATTCCTCAGAGCCAAACCTCGTCCACACCTAGGGCTGTTAAGGTGACCATATTACCACTACACCAGCAGTCTCCAGTCAAGATTGTGGTCAAATTCCACAAGTCAATGTAACTAGGCTTCTCCAAAACTGCACTCTGATGCCGCTGATGGCCATTGGTAAATTTCTACAGGCTATGCAATTGTGTGAGAACAAGAGGACGATCCCATCAGTTCCATCCCATTTTTTTGCTGCCCCTGTTCCGACAGGTGCGTGGTAATGGACCATTCTAAATCAAAACTAATTTCACACATTATTTAGTATATGTAAAGACAATATTAAATAGAAACAAGTCTGATGGGTGACGATGTTATCACTTGTGTGTCAAGGCAAGAAACAGTCCATGCATTCTTTTGCGACTTTTTCAAATCATAGTCGCATGCATCATTTAGCCTATATGTTTTGATAAGGTTTGTATCACAACTCAAGTGGCCAAATAACTCCAAACGTAGCCTATAGGCCCAAGACCTCGAACATTGTTGGAGAGCCCAGAGCCTAGTGAAACGTGTTCTTATAAGCCCAGTAATTGTGCAATCGCGTGCGAAACAGAGTTTTGACTGGCCGCTATTTAAAAGAGGATCCAAGCTTTCTTGTGTTGCTACATTAATTGGAAAATTCTTAAAATGAATCACATTAATCCACTTTACAACTAGTGTAGCCTACCTGTCATATTAAAAACTAGTGTAGCCTACCTGTCATATTAAAAACTAGTGTAGCCTACCTGGCATATTAAAAACTTAACGGCACGTAAACTTCATTCGCTATTCAATGTTTTTTTTTTTTTTGTGGGCCATTATAAATAAAAAATAATTCCACACATATATTAGTTGGCTACATGTAAAGACCAGATTAAATTGAGAATAATCTGATGGGTGAGAATATTATCAAGTGCTGGTCAAATTGTGAATGAGAGACTGATGAAGTGTGTACACCCTGTGCAAGAACCGGAGTAGAGCTCATGCCTTTCATGAGACTTTATTCAAATCATCATTGGTCGAATCATGCAGCCTTAAAATGTATTAAAAATCAAAACATATAGCCTAAGGTTTGTATCACAACTAAATTTGCATAAATAACTAAATTAAACATGTAGGAGGACCTGTTTCTTTGTTAACCGCTCAACACAGAACAGCTGCATGTGCGCACTCCCTCAGAAATCGTTTGGGGAAAAATGTCATTTCAATCTGCTCTGTCGTGCTAGGGCAAAACCCAAAGCTTTTATCATCACCCCTGTGTTGATCAGTCATCAACGCTTGTCTAGTGCATCCTGCTCTACAAGACCCACCTTCAGTGTTTTACACACCATAGTGCAACTGTTCCACCAGCAGCAATAGCTGTGGTCAACTGTCCACTGCAGACGCTAATGAACTCTTAACTTGTAGACAAAGGTCACAATTCACATAGTGGGAGTGGGAGAGGTACTGCAGAGTGCCTTCAGAATGCAATCAGCCAATCGTGCTGTGCACTGTACACTACGAAGAGCAGAGCCAATCGGAAGGTAAATATCCCTGATGTACTCTTCCTGCTTTGGGACACCTCAGGAATGGTGGACTGCTGGATACGATTAGAAATACATATATTCACACTGTGGCCTTGGAAGACCTTTTTAAATAAAATGTTATTATCAATATTAGCATAAGTATTTTAAGACAAAGTTACAAAGAAGCACTATACGATATAAATTAATAAATTGCCCATACAGACATAGTTACGGTTTTTAATGAATTTTGCAGTGTTCCATTCATTATATTCCAATTCTATGATGTATTTTAAAGTGCTTTATTTTGCTTAAATGATGCTTGTTTTGTGTCCATTTAACCCATGTGCCTTGTTAACAACTATACTTCAGAAATATCTATTTTATTGGAAAGATATTGATTTCAACCTATTTTGACACGTAAATAATGGTCTCTTTCTCTTCTATGCATGGCATGGTCCCAACAGGCAAGGACATGTTGATAGACCTATAAAGAGACAAGGTTGTTTTTATTGGAATTTTTGTGGAAAATAAAACATGATCATGTTGTTTGTCTCATGACTCAAACTGAATTATTCCGCTGCTCTATCTTTCGAAACGTTTGGTGCTATATCTCATCCTTGGGTCGTCTCTACCACATTGAAGTTGAAATGTAAAATGGGTTCGGTAAGAAGTAGGGGTTTAGGGTAGGAACGTCCCAAGAACACTGGATAGCATTGATCCTTTAGAAACTATTGTCTGGTGTACAGTCGTGGTCAAAGGTTTTGAGAATGACACAAGTATTGGTCTCCACAAAGTTTGCTGCCTCAGTGTTGATGATGGCAATTTGCATATACTCCAGAATGTCATGAAGAGTGATCAGATGAATTACAAATAATTGCAAAGTCCCTCTTCGCCATGAAAATGAACTTAATCCCCCAAAAACATTTCCACTGCATTTCAGCCCTGCCACAAAAGGACCAGCTGCCATCATGTCAGTGATTGTCTCGTTAACACAGGTGAGAGTGATGACGAGGACAAGGCTGGAGATCACTCTGTCATGCTGATTGAGTCAGAATAACAGACTGGAAGCTTTAAAATGGTGGTGCTTGAAATCATTGTTCTTCCTCTGTCAACCATGGTTATCTGCAAGGAAACACATGCCGTCATCATTGCTTTGCACAAAAAGGGCTTCACAGGCAAGGATATTGCTGCTGGTAAGATTTCACCTAAATCAACCATTTATCGGATCATCAAGAACTTCAAGGAGAGAGGTTCAATTGTTCTGAAGAAGGCGTCAAGGCGCCCAAGAAAGTTTTCTCTGATGAATCCCCTTTCCGATTGTTTGGGCCATCCGGAAAACACCTTGTCCGGAGAAGACAAGGTGAGCGCTACCATCAGTCCTGTGTCATGCCAACAGTAAAGCAGTTGGTATGTGGGGTTGCTTCTCAGCCAAGGGAGTGGGCTCATTCACAATTTTGCCTAAGAACACAGCCATGAATAAAGAATGGTACCAACACATCCTCCGAGAGCAACTTCTCCCAACCATCCAAGAACAGTTTGGTGACGACCAATGCCTTTTCCAGCATGATGGAGCACCTTGCCATAAGGCAAAAGTGATAACTAAGTGGCTCGGGGAACAAAACATAGACATCTTGGGTGCAAGGAGTATGGGTAGCCAGGCGACGTATACAGTGGGAAAGTATTCAGACCCCATGACTTTTCCCACATTTTTGTTACGTTACAGCCTTATTACAATCTACACACAATACCCCATAATGACATCAATCTACACACAATACCCCATAATGACATCAATCTACCCACAATACCCCATAATGACATCAATCTACCCACAATACCCCATAATGACATCAATCTACACACAATACCCCATAATGACATCAATCTACCCACAATACCCCATAATGACATCAATCTACCCACAATACCCCATAATGACATCAATCTACACACAATACCCCATAATGACATCAATCTACCCACAATACCCCATAATGACATCAATCTACACACAATACCCCATAATGACATCAATCTACACACAACACCCCATAATGACATCAATCTACACACAATACCCCATAATGACATCAATCTACACACAATACCCCATAATGACATCAATCTACACACAATACCACATAATGACATCAATCTACACACAATACCCCATAATGACATCAATCTACCCACAATACCCCATAATGACATCAATCTACCCACAATACCCCATAATGACATCAATCTACCCACAATACCCCATAATGACATCAATCTACACACAATACCCCATAATGACATCAATCTACCCACAATACCCCATAATGACATCAATCTACACACAATACCCCATAATGACATCAATCTACCCACAATACCCCATAATGACATCAATCTACCCACAATACCCCATAATGACATCAATCTACACACAATACCCCATAATGACATCAATCTACCCACAATACCCCATAATGACATCAATCTACACACAATACCCCATAATGACATCAATCTACACACAACACCCCATAATGACATCAATCTACACACAATACCCCATAATGACATCAATCTACACACAATACCCCATAATGACATCAATCTACACACAATACCACATAATGACATCAATCTACACACAATACCCCATAATGACATCAATCTACCCACAATACCCCATAATGACATCAATCTACACACACTACCCCATAATGACATCAATCTACACACAATACCCCATAATGACATCAATCTACACACAATACCCCATAATGACATCAATCTACACACACTACCCCATAATGACATCAATCTACCCACAATACCCCATAATGACATCAATCTACACACAATACCCCATAATGACATCAATCTACACACAATACCCCATAATGACATCAATCTACACACAATACCCCATAATGACATCAATCTACACACAATACCCCATAATGACATCAATCTACCCACAATACCCCATAATGACATCAATCTACACACAATACCCCATAATGACATCAATCTACACACAATACCCCATAATGACATCAATCTACCCACAATACCCCATAATGACATCAATCTACCCACAATACCCCATAATGACATCAATCTACACACAATACCCCATAATGACATCAATCTACCCACAATACCCCATAATGACATCAATCTACACACAATACCCCATAATGACATCAATCTACACACAATACCCCATAATGACATCAATCTACCCACAATACCCCATAATGACATCAATCTACCCACAATACCCCATAATGACATCAATCTACACACAATACCCCATAATGACATCAATCTACACACAATACCCCATAATGACATCAATCTACACACAATACCCCATAATGACATCAATCTACACACAATACCCCATAATGACATCAATCTACACACAATACCCCATAATGACATCAATCTACACACAATACCCCATAATGACATCAATCTACACACAATACCCCATAATGACATCAATCTACACACAATACCCCATAATGACATCAATCTACACACAATACCCCATAATGACATCAATCTACCCACAATACCCCATAATGACATCAATCTACACACAATACCCCATAATGACATCAATCTACACACAATACCCCATAATGACATCAATCTACACACAATACCCCATAATGACATCAATCTACCCACAATACCCCATAATGACATCAATCTACACACAATACCCCATAATGACATCAATCTACACACAATACCCCATAATGACATCAATCTACCCACAATACCCCATAATGACATCAATCTACCCACAATACCCCATAATGACATCAATCTACACACAATACCCCATAATGACATCAATCTACCCACAATACCCCATAATGACATCAATCTACACACAATACCCCATAATGACATCAATCTACACACAATACCCCATAATGACATCAATCTACCCACAATACCCCATAATGACATCAATCTACCCACAATACCCCATAATGACATCAATCTACACACAATACCCCATAATGACATCAATCTACACACAATACCCCATAATGACATCAATCTACACACAATACCCCATAATGACATCAATCTACCCACAATACCCCATAATGACATCAATCTACCCACAATACCCCATAATGACATCAATCTACACACAATACCCCATAATGACATCAATCTACCCACAATACCCCATAATGACATCAATCTACACACAATACCCCATAATGACATCAATCTACCCACAATACCCCATAATGACATCAATCTACACACAATACCCCATAATGACATCAATCTACACACAATACCCCATAATGACATCAATCTACCCACAATACCCCATAATGACATCAATCTACCCACAATACCCCATAATGACATCAATCTACACACAATACCCCATAATGACATCAATCTACCCACAATACCCCATAATGACATCAATCTACACACAATACCCCATAATGACATCAATCTACACACAATACCCCATAATGACATCAATCTACCCACAATACCCCATAATGACATCAATCTACCCACAATACCCCATAATGACATCAATCTACACACAATACCCCATAATGACATCAATCTACACACAATACCCCATAATGACATCAATCTACACACAATACCCCATAATGACATCAATCTACCCACAATACCCCATAATGACATCAATCTACCCACAATACCCCATAATGACATCAATCTACACACAATACCCCATAATGACATCAATCTACCCACAATACCCCATAATGACATCAATCTACACACAATACCCCATAATGACATCAATCTACCCACAATACCCCATAATGACATCAATCTACACACAATACCCCATAATGACATCAATCTACACACAATACCCCATAATGACATCAATCTACCCACAATACCCCATAATGACATCAATCTACCCACAATACCCCATAATGACATCAATCTACACACAATACCCCATAATGACATCAATCTACCCACAATACCCCATAATGACATCAATCTACACACAATACCCCATAATGACATCAATCTACACACAATACCCCATAATGACATCAATCTACCCACAATACCCCATAATGACATCAATCTACCCACAATACCCCATAATGACATCAATCTACACACAATACCCCATAATGACATCAATCTACCCACAATACCCCATAATGACATCAATCTACACACAATACCCCATAATGACATCAATCTACCCACAATACCCCATAATGACATCAATCTACACACAATACCCCATAATGACATCAATCTACACACAATACCCCATAATGACATCAATCTACCCACAATACCCCATAATGACATCAATCTACACACAATACCCCATAATGACATCAATCTACACACAATACCCCATAATGACATCAATCTACACCCAATAACCCATAATGACAGAGAACTGGTTTTTAGACATTTTTACAAATTTATAAAAAATTAACAGAAATACCTTATTTACATAAGTATACAGACCCTTTGCTATGAGCCTTGAAATTGAGCTCAGGTGCATCCAGTTTCCATGAATCATCCTTGAGATGTTTCTACAACTTGATTGGAGTCCACCTGTGGTAAATTCAATTGATCTGTCATGATTTGGAAAGGCACACACCTGTCTATATAAGGTCCCACAGTTGACAGTGCATGTCAGAGCAAAAACCAAGCCATGAGGTCAAAGGAACTGTCCGTAGAGCTCAGAGACAGGATTGTGTCGAGGCACAGATCTGGGGAAGGGTACCAAAACATTTCTGCAGCATTGAAGGTCCCCAAGAACACAGTGGCCTCCATCATTCTTAAATGGAAGAAGTTTGGAATCACTAAGACTCTTCCTAGAGCTGGCCGCCCGGCCAAACTGAGCAATCAAGGGAGAAGGGTCTTGGTCAGGGAGGTGACCAAGAACCTGATGGTCACTCTGACAGAGCTCTAGAGTTCCTCTGTGGAGATGGGAGAACCTTCCAGAAGGACAACTTCTGCAGCACTCCACCAATCTAGCTTTATGGTAGAGTGACCAGACGGAAGGCACTCCTCAGTAAAAAGCACATGACAGCCAGCTTGGATTTTGCAAAAAGACAATTGAGGCAAAGATGAACGGAGCAAAGTACAGAGAGATCCTTGATGAAAACCTGCTCCAGAGTGCTCAGCACTTCAGACTGGGGCGAAGGTTCCCCTTCCAACAGGACAACGACCCTAAGCACACAGCCAAGACAACGCAGGAGTGGCTTCAGGACAAGTCTCAATGTGCTTGAGTGGCCCAGCCAGAGCCCGAACATCCCTGCAGCGACGCTCCCCATCCAACCTTGTAGAGCTTGAGAATCTGTAGATAAGAATTGGAAAAACTCCCCAAAACCACAGGTGTGCCAAGCTTGTAGCGCCATACCCAAGAAGACTCGAGGCTGTAATCGCTGCCAAAGGTGCTTCAACAAAGTACTGAGTAAAGGGTCCGAATACTTATTTTTTCTAAATTAGCTAAAATTTGTAAAACTGTTTTTGTTTTTTCATTATGGGGTATTGGGAGTAGATTGATAAAGAAAAAAAAACTAATCCATTTTAGAATAAGGCTGTAACCTAACAAAATGTGTAACAAGTCAAGGGGTCTGAATACTTTCTGAAGGCACTGTATGTAGCTTATGAAATGCATTCAATGATGGTGGATAACTAAGATTAGTTCTCTAGCTATCTCTATGGAACTGTTTTTTAATGTGTTCCATTCTAGCGTGTGTGACAGCATGGGCAATCTACATTTAGAAGTAGTCAAATGTTCTTCTTCATCCCTCCCTCCAGGAGGGATCAGCCAATGAAGTTGGAAGTCCCACACAGTTGACTACTACATTAACATGGTGGAAGCCCTCAATGGTGCTGCCCATGCTAAAATGGCCTTTTGGCCAATAGAGAACTCTATCATTCTATATGGATAGTTAATCCAGACCGTTAGCAATTGGGGGGAAAAACATTTCTCTATGTGGTCTGCTTATTGCATCCTCCTCATGTTGTCAAGGGAACCTCTGTGGGACAGGGGTAAAAAGCAGACCAGATCGCAGCCCAGACCAAAACATTTGAGTGGAGTGTCTTGGCTTCATCTTCTGCAACTTATTTGTGCAAATGTAATAAAGCCTCACAGTGGGGGTGTCATAATACCCATAAAACCTAGCAGTCAAACAGATATGGTTACAATCGTTTTTCCACCATTCATGACGTTTTGATAACCATGTAAACCTCTCTCGGAGAAGGTGACTTACCCTATATTTGGTTCTATTTCTTCTCAGATTCTAAAATGCTAATTAGCATCAAAGTAGTCATCATGTAAAACTACAAATCCCTGCAAGCTCCTGCACGTCATCTCTAGCTGACACCTTTGCTAACAGGTATTTTGTAAATGTAAAACTTGAACAAGACAGTTCACAGAATTGTCCAGTTATATAAATGTTGCCAATTTATTCATTACTACATGTAGCTGACATTAGATAGTTAATCCAGAGATTCTTACCTTTGCCTCGATTCGTCCGTCTCGTCCAGATCATCATGGCATGTGCAGTTCTTTATGATAGCCACATTAGCAGTAATTAGCATTTCATTTTTGGGGCGTCAATACAGGCAAACAAATTTGATACAAGTCACCGTGTCCTAGAGAAATTTACACGGTTATCAAAACGTCATCCCAGGGTGCGCCTACATGAAACACAGCTCTTATTTTAAGTGTTTCTAAAAACCCCTATGGGAAAAATGAATGGTGGAAAAATTATTGGAACCATTTCCCTGTTTGACTGCTAGGTTTTATGGGTATTATGACTCATACTGTGGTACTCTATATGCCTACTTAGATGTGTGAAAGAGCAAGAGCGGCGTATCGAGTAAAGCAGAGGAGGAGTGCCTGTATCTGTAGGCTACCTGCATATCAGAGGAGGCTGGTGGGAGGAGCTGTAGGAGGACGTGCTCACTAATGGCTGGAATGAAATTAATGGGAAGGTATCAATCACATAAAACATGTGGAAACACATGTCTGACTCTGTTCCTTTGATTCCATTCCAGCCATTACAATGAGCCCATACTCCTATAGCTCCTCCCATCAGCCTCCATTGCTACATATTCATTAGGTGAATCTCAATTGCATACTCCTGGCGCCATCTCTCCTCGCCTCCTCAACATATTGGATGAAAAATACAGAGGTCTGCTCCTCTGACCTGCTCCTCCAATGGGTTTTGAGGAGAGAGGTGTGATAGGCAGGTGTATGGACATTAGTTAATTAATGTACCTACCCCCCCCACCCAGTAGGATCCCACACATGCAGGGGGCAGGTCCATAGAAATAGATAGAGGAGGACTCATCTTTGTAGGAATCCCCACCCACTTGACTACTTTAAAATGGCTGCAGCATGGTGAAAGCCCTCAATGGCGGTGCCCATGTCAAAATGGCCTTTTGGCCACTAGACACCTCTATAATTCTCTATGGGCCGGTAGCATCGCCTGTGTGAGCTTGCCCGAGTATCTGCTGTTGCCACTCCTTGATATAACAGTAGGAAGTATTTTTGCTTCAGTCCTGAGCTTTATCAAATGCATCGAACATGCTTGTCTGACTCATCATCCGACACTGAAACGTTGCAGGAAAAGTTTGTTCCGTACGGTAAGTAACATTGTTTGTCCACCTTTCTGTGAATTGTAACCATTGTATACAAATTATTTGATATAATTATGATAATTTTTATAATTTTAACAATGCAATCAACTATTATAACTAACAATTGTATCGCAAGAAACACCATTACAATTTTATTCGAGGTTAAAAAGGCGCATTCGTATACGATTGGTCGGTCAGCAGACTGATTTTTTTTTTTGTCAGTTAAAAAATACATATTCACAGTAGGCCAAAATACATTATTTTAAAAACGTTACCGGGATTACACAATAAAGGCACTTATTTCCGGTCACGGTCAGTTACAGAGATGCAGACGTTGTTTCACTGTTCAATCATTAACCAGCTTTTGAAATTCTTATTAAACTAGGTTATTGTCGGTAGATCTTTGAATGTTGTGGTGGTAGTAGACCTTTTGATCTAAAGTAATGCAATTTATTTGGCACTCGCCTTGGAAATAATATTTGTTGTTGAATGGTGAACCCCTTCATAGAAAAGGTATGTTATCTGTGTTGTTCTATCGGCCTGGCAGTGGCACCTGTTGTATCATATCTGTGTTGTTCTATCGGCCTGGCAGTGGCACCTGTTGTATCATATCAGTGTTGTTCTATCGGCCTGGCAGTGGCACCTGTTGTATCATATCAGTGTTGTTCTATCGGCCTGGCAGTGGCACCTGTTGTATCATATCAGTGTTGTTCTATCTGCGGGTTAGTTTTATGTGTTATATGGATGCTGTACAACTATCATCATTTAATCTGATTAAGTGGATGGTGTGTCCCTTCTTAATGGAGGTACTATTTCCCCCTTTAACAATAACATCAGGAACACAAGGTCCTGGTTGCGTCCCAAACCCTATGGGTCCTGGTCAAAAGTAATGCATTCGATAGGGAATGGGGTGCCATTTGGGACGCAGCCTCTGTGTGCTCTGTGTTCTCTAGGTGTTGACTCTAGCTGGCCCCTCAGGAATGAGAACTGTTGATCACTCTGCCTGTAGTACTTTCTAATGAATCCCAGTAGAGTGGCTGGTAACATGTTGCCCTCTCTCTAGCTGGCTGGTAAGTATGGCTAGTTACATTTTGAACTGGCATTGAAATCTCTATGCAAATAAGTAGAATTATGCCAATAAATGTTTTACAATCAAATGTAAATCATTTCCAGTTTGAGCTTTCATTTTTCCAATATTGTCCTCATGTTGAACACTGTTTCTGGGTTGTTCAGTTGGACTTGGATCAGTTTTTTCAGCACACACCAGTTGTTCTTTCTTCCATGACACAAGCTATACTCTCTAACCACAGTACAGACCACAGTACAGACCACAGTACAGACCTCTACAAGCTCCACTCTGTCTGCTCCACTTCAGTTTCTGCAAATCAGCTGACCAGACTCATTTAGTTTTCTCGTCCACATTGTAGCCAGCTAAGGCTCTGGAACATAGTTTGTCTGTAGGCTAGTCTGTCTTAAGAGGAATAGAAGACTTACAAGACAATTCAATGGCCGTTACGTTTTGTTCAGTATGAATTCTTTACTAAGCTGTGAAAGACTAGTGGAGGAGCCTCTACAACTAGACAAAAAAAGGAATGCTGACTTTTAACATTTCTGTTTTCTTTCTCGTCACCAGGCAAACAATAAACAGGCACTGAAGAATGAAATGGGATGATTACAAACAGGATTGTATGGAATATCTGGATGCTTCTATTCCTAGAATTGACTAATATTTATTCTATTCTAGAACCCTCCCACTCCGATACTGTCCTGCAGGTGAACCCCATCCAGGATTAGAGGATGAGGCGTATCCAAGCCCTCATCGTCATGGCCCTCGTGTGCAGCCTCTGCCTCATCTTCTTCTACTCCTCACTCACCCACCAGCTGGCCCACAGACACAGAACTCTACTGCAGGTCCCAACCAACTTCAGCCCTGAGGACAGCTTTAGAACACTGCCCCCCAAGCCGGTCCCAACCTACCCCAGACTGACCACCACCAATAACAGTAAAACCATTGTCTTCAATGAGGAGGTAAAGAGAAGTGCTCCTGTCTCTGCTGCCTTCAGGAAGGCCATACCTCAGAACTTAGCCTATTGGAACCGTATACTGCACTCTGGCCTCATACGGCTGGACCAGGGCTCAACAAGACAGGAGGCTCTGAACTGGTCCCATTGCCAACACAACCCTGAGCAGCTGCGGACCAACATTCATGACCTCACTTCCTATCCAGAACTCCACCAGGACTTCCTGCAAGGGATGGAGTGTAGAAACCCACCTATCCTGATCGACCAACCAGAGAAGTGCACCTCGGAGGACAACAAGACCTTCCTCCTTTTCGCCATCAAGTCGACCCCAAGGAACTTTGAGCAGAGACAGGTGGTACGGAAAACGTGGGGGCGAGAAGCAGTGTACGGAGGTGGAGTAAGAGTTCGTACAGTGTTCCTGCTGGGATCCTCCTCCCAGGACGAGCCCGACCTGAGCCAGCTGCTGAGATCTGAGGCGCATCACCACGGCGACCTCCTCCAGTGGGACTTCCATGACACGTTCTTCAACCTCACATTGAAGGAGCAGGTGTTCTACAGGTGGGTGCTGAGACGCTGCCCTACAGTCTCCTTTGTCTTTAAAGGGGATGATGATGTCTTTGCCAACACTGAGGCCATACTGGGCTACCTGCAGTCCCTGGAGCCGAACAAGGCCTTGAAGCTCTACCTGGGCCAGATCATCTCCACTGCTAGTCCCCTCCGTACCGCTACGAGCAAGTACTACATCCCCCAGACCTTCTACGACGGGCCTTACCCTGCGTACGCCGGGGGAGGAGGCTACCTCTTCTCTGGGTCGTTGATCAGACCGCTTTACAGCGTCTCCAAGCTCCTCCCTTTATTCCCCATTGATGACGTCTACTCTGGGATGTGCTTCAATGCACTGGGTATACTTCCAGAGGCACACAAAGGCTTCCAGACGTTTGACATTCGTGAGCAGGACCGGGAGAACCCGTGCGTTCATAAGGATCTGCTGCTGGTGCACCAGCGGAGCCCTCAGCAGATCATACGACTGTGGAGGAGTGTACACAACCCCCTGCTCATATGTTGAGGGCTAGGGCTTCACTAAGCCTTGGAGGTGGTAGACTTTGACCCCCCTCACCACTAACACGGTGTCAGATGCTGAACTATGGTTGTACATTTTCAGGAACTTTCAATAAATGCCCTAGTTTTCAAGAAATGCTGTTTTTTTGCAACCCTATTGCAGCTGACCACACAACCCCGTTCATATACTGAATGGCCTTTATGTTATCTTTCACTTCACCTAGTGGTTAAGATGTCATCATCTGATCTGAGATATGTGGTTAGGGCAACGTCTACCTTTTGCCTTCACTCACTCAGGGATTTGTCCCACGACTAGGGTTGCAGAAATCCAGCAACTTAACCAAAATGTTCAGGTTTTCCAGAAATCCTGGTTGGAGGATTCTGGATTTCCTGTTTATTCACTCCTGTTTCTAGGAATCTTCCAATGGGTTTATGGGGAAAAGTACCATATTTTTGCATGCCTGGGCACGACACTCTGGCTGACCAATGGGAACTGGAACTGTTTCTGCAGACATACTTGATTACCAGTTAGAGGTGTATCTGTAAATATGTTTGGCAATGCTTGAGGTGATTTTAACTGAACTTACAGGATATAAAAGGTTTTCCATGAAGTACTCTTATTGCAGAGTTTTGTGTCTGCATACTGTTCTAGATAATTTCCCCTCCTCCAGTACCCTCACCAGCACACCTGACTCAACTTGTCAACTAATCATCACTCTCAATCAGGTGAGTTTGTCCGGGGCAACAACAGAAATGTGTGCTGTTGGGGGTTCTGGAGGTTCTGGGGGTTCTGAAGGTTCTGGGGGTTCTGGAGGTTCTGGGGGTTCTGGAGGTTCTGGAGGACTGGAGTTGGGAAACACTGTTCTAAATTGCATCCAGGATGTGTTTTATTGCCTGCTGCCTGAGGTCCAGACTTACAGTTGAAGTCGGAAGATTACATACACCTTAGCCAAATACATTTAAACTCAGTTTTTCACAATTCCTGACATTTAATCCTAGTAATAATTCCCTGTCTTAGGTCAGTTAGGATCACCACTTTATTTTAAGAATGTGAAATGTCAGAATAATAGTAGAGAGAATTATTTATTTCAGCTTTTATTTCTTTCATCACATTCCCAGTGAGTCAGAAGTTTACATACACTCAATTAGTACTTGGTAGCATTGCCTTTAAATTGTTTAACTTGGGTCAAATGTTTCAGGTATCCTTCCACAAGTTTCCCACAATAAGTTGGGTGAATTTTGGCTCATTCCTCCTGACAGAACTGGTGTAACTGAGTCAGGTTTGTAGGCCTCCTTACTCGCACAAATGTTCTATAGGATTGAGGTCAGGGCTTTGTGATGGCCACTCCAGCCAAGCCATTTTGCCACAACTTGGAAGTATTCTTGAGGTCGTTGTCCATTTTGGAAGACCCATTTGAGACCAAGCTTTAACTTCCTGATGTCTTGAGATGTTGCTTCAATATATCCACATAATTTTCCTTCCTCATGATGCCATCTATTTTGTGAAGTGGACCAGTCAACAACATGATGCTGCCACCCCCGTGCTTCACGGTTGGGATGGTGTTCTTCGGCTTGCAAGCCTCCCCCTTTTTCCTCCAAACAATGGTCATTATGGACAAACAGTTCTATTTTTGTTTCATCAGACCAGAGGACATTTCTCCAAAAAGTACGACCTTTGTCCCCATGTGCAGTTACAAACCGGTCTGGCTTTTTTATGGTGGTTTTGGAGCAGTGGCTTCTTCCTTGCTGAGTGGCCTTTCAGGCACAGTCATTATAGTGTATGTAAACTTCTGACCCACTGGAATTGTGATATAGTGAATTATAAGTGAAATAATCTGTCTGTAAACAATTGTTGGAAGAATTACTTGTGTCATGCACAAAGTAGATGTCCTAACAGATTTGCCAAAACTATAGTTTGTTAACATGAAATCTGTGGAGTGGTTGAAAAATGAGTTTTAATGACTTCAACCTAAGTGTATGTAAACTTCCGACTTCAACTGTAAGTTTGTGCGGACAATACAATGTGTACTTTTTTTGTAAATTAATAAAATAGATTAGTTGTTTTCGGGAGGTGGATTACACGTGACACATTTAATTAAAATGTATGTATTTGCATGTAACAGATTTTGTCTTGATATTCTCCGCTAAGGGACTAGGGGTGTCATTTTCATTGCGGGCTCATTGCGGCAGGCCGGACACCTACTGTTTCAGAGGACGCATGTTCATATGACTCGACCGTCGCCTCGCCCGAGTCCGTCGGAGTTGCAGCGACGAGACAAGATCTTAACTACTAAAGAGGGGATAAAATTTGCAAAAATAAAACATATCAATAAATCTGATCGAGGTTTATGGTTGCTTTTGCACTATGGAATAGTATACTTCCCGTGTAGCTCAAATGGTAGAGCATGGCGCTTACAATGCTAGGTTTGTGGGTTCGATTCCCACAGGGGACCAGTACAAAAAAAGTATGCACTAAGTCGCTCTGGAGAAGAGCGTCTGCTAAATGAATAAAATATATATATACACACCATGTACTGTCAAACTGCTTGTCTCCACAGCATTAACATAACTCCAAACATTACATACAGTATTAGTGACAGGCTCCATGTACTGTTTCCTCAAACGATCAGTGATTACACACAGTATTAGCGACAGGCCCCATGTACTGTTTCCTCAAATGATCAGTGATTACACACAGTATTAGCGACAGGCTCCATGTACTGTTTCCTCAAATGATCAGTCATCTGTGTTCTAGACGTTTATTCAGTAACAGCACAAACCTGTAGCGTCTACTTTATACTTTAAAATACTCAAACATCAAAACACCTCAGCCATATACCTGTTACAAACAGCTAGAAAACTATCCATATGATGAGTGGGAGTACATTGTGTACTAACCTCTGCACAGAAAGGAAACAAGGTGTTAGTACTACCTAGTGGTAGTGCACGAGAACACCACTGGTCTGGCAGATGAGATGGTTGGCATTTTTATTTCTATCAATCAGATGCAGTGATATGTAGTGATAATCTCAGGTACTACTAACCAGTGACTGGTTTAAATACCTTTGGCTCACTGGGTAGACTGCTGTACACTGATAAATACTGGTGACTCATGAAACCCATTCAACTACTAACTTGTTGAGTGAGCAGGAAAATCATGATCATCCTGTCTAACATACAGGCGTGTTTATTATATTGTCTACTGCCTCCTGGAACCAATAGACTAACTCAGCCTCTCCTCTGGAACGGTGTTGTTATATCCCTGAACTAGCTCACTGAGTCACCTTATCAAGGGCTTGATAATCATTGGGCTCCCGAGTGAAGCAACGGTCTAAGGCACTGCGTCTCAGTGCTAGAGGCGTCACTACAGACCCTGGTTCGATTCCAGGCTGTATCACAACCGGCTGTGATTGGGAGTCCCATAGGGCCAAACCCAGCGTCGTTCGGGTTTGGCCGTCATTGTAAATAAGAATGAGTTAACTGACTTGCCTTGTTAAATAAAGTGTGCTAGCTAATAGTTCAAATGCAGGAGGTTGCAGAGGAGGGGTTTAAAAAAAAGGAACACCACAAGTATATGCCTTCCTCCCTCCCACTACTGTTACATAAAGAAAATAATTCTAGCCTAGTCATAGTATCAGAAAACAAATGATCCTCCTGGCCCTGCTCCAGCCTAGGCCACATTCAACACGGCACAATGTTGTGGAACGTTCAGATAGAAATATTTTATATAGAACAAACATGCATCTGACATTTTGCCAAAGGAATCAGGTCAGTTGTATGTGTGACATTTCTACCTGCAATGCTGTACAGTGTTTTCCTGCTGAACATGGCCCTGCAGACTGGCAGACAGAGGCTGTGTCCCAAATGGCACCGTATTCCATATATAGTGCACTACTTTTGTCTAGAGCCTACAGTAGTGAATAGGGTGCCATTTGGGACTCAGCCAGAGCCTGATGGATACAATACACTAACTTGCCTAAATATTCTTATAACATTACATTTTTTTTGAAAGACAAGCTTGAATCAGGCATGGTCTAATCAGGCATGGTCTAATCAGGCATGGTCTAATCAGGCATGGTCTAATCAGGTCTAATCAATTCAACAAACAAACAAATACCCAAGTTGAGCTTTTTTAATGAACCAGAAAATAAAGTGATTTCTGGTTGCTTATGCAAGTTAGCTGGCTAACTCATTGATCCTGCTTTGTAGTGTACTTCTGTGGTGGAGGTGTTTACTTGGCGTAGGCATCCAGGGGATAGTGCTCTTTGTACTGCTGGACGTGTCTCCACATGGCTTCCTTCTGCTTGACCAGATTAGGGGTCATCTCTTCATACACATCAGAGAACATCAGGTCAGGGTGGGGCTTGTGCCTCTTCTCAGCCTTCTCAAACGACTCCATCACCATCTTACGGCTCTGCTTCCTCCAGCTCCTCTCGTCCTCCTCGGACCACCAGGAGCGGGCCGTCATGTAGTGGCGCAGCCTGGAGATGGGGTGGTCCTGCTTGTCCCAGTAGTTCACCTCATCTACAGAACGGTAGGCCGAGCTGTCGTCGCTGGTGCTGTGGTGACCAATCCTGAGGGATTGGACGGAGGAGAATGTTAGGTCAGGTAAACGTTTCCCCTAACATTATATAGGCGGGGTGCCTCTGGTTCTTGAATCCTCTTGATTATGGTTTCAATTCAACTTCTCTTGTATTCATCACATTTAACAGAACACATGGAAGAGTCAGTGTGTCAGGTTAGGTCTAGTTAAGGCTGTACTAATCTCTGCAAAAATAACCTAATCTCATTTACACGCTGGTCTGCTGAAGGAGACTTAGGCTGCTTTTACACACCCAGACCAATTCTGATTTTTTTCACCAATTGGTGTTGTTTTTTACCAATCAGATCAACTCTGAAAATGCTATGAAATGATTGGTCAAAAGACCAATTTCTTGAAAAAAAGATCAGAATTGGGC
This sequence comes from Thymallus thymallus, assembly GCA_023634145.1. Lineage (NCBI taxonomy): Eukaryota > Metazoa > Chordata > Actinopteri > Salmoniformes > Salmonidae > Thymallus > Thymallus thymallus. The sequence continues at coordinate 32,966,964 of CM042379.1, read as the reverse complement.
TTCCTGTGTGAACGCAGCCCAAGGGTGACATTTTCTAACAGTGGGATGGATGTAAGTTGGAATGGAACGGAGGAGTGTTAGTGGGTCAGATACAGGGTCAGGTTAGCTGTGGACTGGTGTGTAGAGAGACTAGGTAGCTCCAGGCTGTACTATTCTCATATAAAAGAAAGAACCCACGTCTGGTCCTTGAATGCTCTTGACTATGGTTTTGATTCAACTTCATGTAAATAATTCATGCCACGAGGCAACCAACAGAAAAGACGTCATCTTGAAGGTCTATGTCAATAAGTCCTCTGAGTCAGCTCAATTCATGTCATTTCTATCTGCAACATTTAACAATGTTTGGCAACTGAATGTGGCCCAGTCTGATAGGAAGTATACCTGTAGATATAGGTACTGATAGGTAGTGTACCTGTAGATATAGGTACTGATAGGTAGTGTACCTGTAGATATAGGTACTGATAGGTAGTGTACCTGTAGATATAGGTACTGATAGGTAGTGTACCTGTAGATATAGGTACTGATAGGTAGTGTACCTGTAGATATAGGTACTGATAGGTAGTGTACCTGTAGATATAGGTACTGATAGGTAGTGTACCTGTAGATATAGGTACTGATAGGTAGTGTACCTGTAGATATAGGTACTGATAGGTAGTGTACCTGTAGATATAGGTACTGATAGGTAGTGTACCTGTAGATATAGGTACTGATAGGTAGTGTACCTGTAGATATAGGTACTGATAGGTAGTGTACCTGTAGATATAGGTACTGATAGGTAGTGTACCTGTAGATATAGGTACTGATAGGTAGTGTACCTGTAGATATAGGTACTGATAGGTAGTGTACCTGTAGATATAGGTACTGATAGGTAGTGTACCTGTAGATATAGGTACTGATAGGTAGTGTACCTGTAGATATAGGTACTGATAGGTAGTGTACCTGTAGATATAGGTACTGATAGGTAGTGTACCTGTAGATATAGGTACTGATAGGTAGTATACCTGTAGATATAGGTACTGATAGGAAGTATACCTGTAGATATAGGTACTGATAGGTAGTGTACAGGTACTGATAGGTAGTGTACCTGTAGATATAGGTACTGATAGGTAGTATACCTGTAGATATAGGTACTGATAGGTAGTGTACAGGTACTGATAGGTAGTGTACAGGTACTGATAGGTAGTGTACCTGTAGATATAGGTACTGATAGGTAGTGTACCTGTAGATATAGGTACTGATAGGTAGTGTACCTGTAGATATAGGTACTGATAGGTAGTGTACCTGTAGATATAGGTACTGATAGGTAGTGTACCTGTAGATATAGGTACTGATAGGTAGTATACCTGTAGATATAGGTACTGATAGGTAGTGTACCTGTAGATATAGGTAGTATACCTGTAGATATAGGTAGTATACCTGTAGATATAGGTACTGATAGGTAGTGTACAGGTACTGATAGGTAGTGTACCTGTAGATATAGGTACTGATAGGTAGTATACCTGTAGATATAGGTACTGATAGGTAGTATACCTGTAGATATAGGTACTGATAGGTAGTGTACAGGTACTGATAGGTAGTGTACCTGTAGATATAGGTACTGATAGGTAGTATACCTGTAGATATAGGTACTGATAGGTAGTGTACCTGTAGATATAGGTACTGATAGGTAGTGTACAGGTACTGATAGGTAGTATACCTGTATATATAGGTACTGATAGGTAGTGTACAGGTACTGATAGGTAGTATACCTGTATATATAGGTACTGATAGGTAGTGTACAGGTACTGATAGGTAGTGTACCTGTAGATATAGGTACTGATAGGTAGTATACCTGTAGATATAGGTACTGATAGGTAGTGTACAGGTACTGATAGGTAGTGTACCTGTAGATATAGGTACTGATAGGTAGTGTACAGGTACTGATAGGTAGTATACCTGTAGATATAGGTACTGATAGGTAGTGTACAGGTACTGATAGGTAGTATACCTGTAGATATAGGTACTGATAGGTAGTGTACCTGTAGATATAGGTACTGATAGGTAGTATACCTGTAGATATAGGTACTGATAGGTAGTGTACAGGTACTGATAGATCGTGTACCTGTAGGTCATGGCCTCGATGAGGAAGGGCTGGTTCTCGGCCACAGCCCTGCGGCGAGCTTCCTTGGTAGCGTTGTACACAGCGAACACATCGTTACCATCCACTCTGATAGACAACATACCGTAGCCTGGACCGCGGGCGGCTGGGCAGAGAATAACATAAAACATGACACAGACACTGACCCTGTCATCCGGTCAGAGCGGCTAACAGTAAGCCTTTCTCATTAGAGGGGTCATTTAGCAGACAGAGCCACTTCCAATAAGACAACCACATATCACAATCATTACAAGTAAAACCTTCTTCAGACATTGGGTATCTTTTTCAATGAGTCTCCTGTTGCGTCATTGTTTCTGTGTATGTGGTTGTTTTGTACTGGAGCTCAGGAAGACTAGCTGTTGTTCAAGTTAAGTAACACATAAACAAACAGAACAACTGCTGCTCATCTTACCGATGCCATCCCCCCGGTACTGCTCATTGGTCGGCGTGGAGATGGCGTAGCCGTTGTTACGGCAGAAGAAGATGAGCGGGCACTCCAGGGTTGCAGAGAAGTTGAACCCGGCGTGAGCATCGCCCTCGCTGGCCGCGCCCTCTCCGAAGTAACAGATCACAGCACGGTTGGTGTTCTCTCTCTTCGCTGCATACGCTGCCCCCGCCGCTAGTACACAGAGAGGTAGGGGTTAGTATATATACACAGAGAGGTAGGGGTTAGTACATATGCAGAGAGAGGTAGGGGTTAGTATATATGCAGAGAGAGGTAGGGGTTAGTATATATGCAGAGAGAGGTAGGGGTTAGTACATATGCAGAGAGAGAGGTAGGGGTTAGTACATATGCAGAGAGAGAGGTAGGGGTTAGTACATATGCAGAGAGAGAGGTAGGGGTTAGTATATATGCAGAGAGAGAGGTAGGGGTTAGTATATATGCAGAGAGAGAGGTAGGGGTTAGTATATATGCAGAGAGAGAGGTAGGGGTTAGTATATATGCAGAGAGAGAGGTAGGGGTTAGTATATATGCAGAGAGAGAGGTAGGGGTTAGTATATATACAGAGAGAGGTAGGGGTTAGTATATATACAGAGAGAGGTAGGGGTTAGTATATATGCAGAGAGAGAGAGGTAGGGGTTAGTATATATGCAGAGAGAGAGAGGTAGGGGTTAGTATATATGCAGAGAGAGAGAGGTAGGGGTTAGTATATATGCAGAGAGAGAGAGGTAGGGGCTAGTATATATGCAGAGAGAGAGGTAGGGGTTAGTATATATGCAGAGAGAGGTAGGGGTTAGTATATATACAGAGAGAGGTAGGGGTTAGTATATATGCAGAGAGAGAGAGGTAGGGGTTAGTATATATGCAGAGAGAGAGAGGTAGGGGTTAGTATATATGCAGAGAGAGAGAGGTAGGGGTTAGTATATATGCAGAGAGAGAGAGGTAGGGGTTAGTATATATGCAGAGAGAGAGAGGTAGGGGTTAGTATATATGCAGAGAGAGAGAGGTAGGGGTTAGTATATATGCAGAGAGAGGTAGGGGTTAGTATATATGCAGAGAGAGAGGTAGGGGTTAGTATATATGCAGAGAGAGAGGTAGGGGTTAGTATATATACAGAGAGAGAGGTAGGGGTTAGTATATATACAGAGAGAGAGGTAGGGGTTAGTATATATACAGAGAGAGGTAGGGGTTAGTATATATACAGAGAGAGAGGTAGGGGTTAGTATATATGCAGAGAGAGGTAGGGGTTAGTATATATGCAGAGAGAGAGGTAGGGGTTAGTATATATACAGAGAGAGAGGTAGGGGTTAGTATATATACAGAGAGAGAGGTAGGGGTTAGTATATATACAGAGAGAGGTAGGGGTTAGTATATATATACAGAGAGAGGTAGGGGTTAGTATATATACAGAGAGAGGTAGGGGTTAGTATATATACAGAGAGAGGTAGGGGTTAGTACATATGCAGAGAGAGGTAGGGGTTAGTATATATGCAGAGAGAGAGGTAGGGGTTAGTATATATGCAGAGAGAGAGGTAGGGGCCAGTAAAGTGAAGTGGACTTAAAAAACAGGAACCTGAGAAGGAACAAACTCTGGGCCCAGTTATACAACAGTAGCTAAATAGGAACAAACTCTGGGCCCAGTTATACAACAGTAGCTAAATAGGAACAAACTCTGGGCCCAGTTATACAACAGTAGCTAAATAGGAACAAACTCTGGGCCCAGTTATACAACAGTAGCTAAATAGGAACAAACTCTGGGCCCAGTTATACAACAGTAGCTAAATAGGAACAAACTCTGGGCCCAGTTATACAACAGTAGCTAAATAGGGCTCAGAGTGTTTCCTAGCCAGGTCACATGGTCAGGAACAGGGTTTGGGTTAACTCTGTTTCAATTTAGGAAGACCGAGATTAGAATTCCAATTCTCTTCACTGCTTTTCAATTAGGAACATTTTGAATTGGAATTTGGTTTACATTCTGAATTGACTGGAATTGAAATGGAGTTAACCCCAACCATGATCAATCCCTAGATATTTAGCATGAGACGGGGGCAGGGGCTCACCCTGTGGGATCTGAGTGGCCAGAGGAGATGAGATGGTGACGAAATTGAGGTCTTTGCTGCCGTAGTGGACGGGCATCTGGCGACCCTTGCCCAGGTCGTCAACGTTGGCATAGCACTGTGCCATGAACAGGTCCAGGGGGAAACCACGGTACATCAGCACACCTACCGGACAGAAACACAGAGGGGTTTTAACCCTAACCCTACAGGACACAGAAGGGGTTTTAACCCTAACCCTACAGAAACACAGAGGGGTTTTAACCCTAACCCTACAGGACACAGAGGGGTTTTAACCCTAACCCTACAGGACACAGAAGGGGTTTTAACCCTAACCCTACAGGACACAGAGGGGTTTTAACCCTAACCCTACAGGACACAGAGGGGTTTGGTCGTCTCCACTAGGTTTGACACGTCATGGATGACATGGTCGTCTCCACTAGGTTTGACACGTCATGGATGACATGGTCGTCTCCACTAGGTTTGACACGTCATGGATGACATGGTCGTCTCCACTAGGTTTGACACGTCATGGATGACATGGTCGTCTCCACTAGGTTTGACACGTCATGGATGACATGGTCGTCTCCACTAGGTTTGACACGTCATGGATGACATGGTCGTCTCCACTAGGTTTGACACGTCATGGAGGACATGGTCGTCTCCACTAGGTTTGACACGTCATGGAGGACATGGTCGTCTCCACTAGGTTTGACACGTCATGGAGGACATGGTCGTCTCCACTAGGTTTGACACGTCATGGAGGACATGGTCGTCTCCACTAGGTTTGACACGTCATGGAGGACATGGTCGTCTCCACTAGGTTTGACACGTCATGGAGGACATGGTCGTCTCCACTAGGCTCCAAATTGAGTAAAAAGGTCTGAAACGGAGGGATCCCTGCACTTGTCCAATAAACAGGGAGGGATCCCTGCACTTGTCCAATAAACAGGGAGGGATCCCTGCACTTGTCCAATAAACAGGGAGGGATCCCTGCACTTGTCCGTTGCTATGGTGTGCTCTAATGAGTGGTTTGTTATTGGCTGAGTTAATGCATTATTTAGTTTCATCACTGTATCAAATGACAGTCCAAATCAGTGAGGAGGAACAGTGGTGAGATGTGTAACAGTTCTTCCTCTCTCTAAAACCCATTGAATTCTCCCAGTCGGTATTAGATACAGGTTATATGTTAAATAAAGGTTAAATAAAACATTGCGGCCCCGCCAGCCTGAGGTTGAGGGGAATTCCATGTTATTACATCCTTAAACAGTAGTTAATGTTAACACTGAACCCTATTTAAATCATGACCTGCTTCCCTGTACTGGCCAAAGACCAAGTCTCTTGGGTCGAGAGCTGCAGCGCTGCCGATGTGCGTTCCTTCCTCTCCATAGTTAGTCATATAGAAGGATATACGACCCTGCAACACACACATCATTACAGTCCTGTCTAGGATATACCACCCTGCAACACACACATCATTACAGTCCTGTCTAGGATATACCACCCTGCAACACACACATCATTACAGTCCTGTCTAGGATATACCACCCTGCAACACACACATCATTACAGTCCTGTCTAGGATATACCACCCTGCAACACACACATCATTACAGTCCTGTCTAGGATATACCACCCTGCAACACACACATCATTACAGTCCTGTCACATTGATCTCTACTGACACACGGTCAAACACAGCCATGTCCTTTATCAATTGAAAGACCAGGGAAGTGTACCAAATGGGCACAGGAATAGGGCACAGGAATAGGGCACAGGAATAGGGCACAGGAATAGGGCACAGGAATAGGGTACCATTTGGTACGCAGCTCTCACGACAGACCCAGGTGGTAGCTCTCTCTCACCTGCCTCTGAGACTCATAGAGGATCCGGTCCATGGTGTTCAGAAGGGTCATCTTCTGGTAGAAGTTCAACACTGTCTCCTTGGAGAGCTGGGGGAGGAAGGAAGGGTCAACACAATCAGCCAGGGAGGGTAGTCATAGAGATAGGGGTTCTAATTCTATGGACAAGGTGCTGTATAATACTGTGGTAGTCATAGAGATAGGGGTTCTAATTCTATGGACAAGGTGCTGTATAATACTGTGGTAGTCATAGAGATAGGGGTTCTAATTCTATGGACAAGGTGCTGTATAATACTGTGGTAGTCATAGAGATAGGGGTTCTAATTCTATGGACAAGGTGCTGTATAATACTGTGGTAGTCATAGAGATAGGGGTTCTAATTCTATGGACAAGGTGCTGTATAATACTGTGGTAGTCATAGAGATAGGGGTTCTAATTCTATGGACAAGGTGCTGTATAATACTGTGGTAGTCATAGAGATAGGGGTTCTAATTCTATGGACAAGGTGCTGTATAATACTGTGGTAGTCATAGAGATAGGGGTTCTAATTCTATGGACAAGGTGCTGTATAATACTGTGGTAGTCATAGAGATAGGGGTTCTAATTCTATGGACAAGGTGCTGTATAATACTGTGGTAGTCATAGAGATAGGGGTTCTAATTCTATGGACAAGGTGCTGTATAATACTGTGGTAGTCATAGAGATAGGGGTTCTAATTCTATGGACAAGGTGCTGTATAATACTGTGGTAGTCATCCAGATAGGGGTTCTAATTCTATGGACAAGGTGCTGTATAATACTGTGGTAGTCATAGAGATAGGGGTTCTAATTCTATGGACAAGGTGCTGTATAATACTGTGGTAGTCATCCAGATAGGGGTTCTAATTCTATGGACAAGGTGCTGTATAATACTGTGGTAGTCATAGAGATAGGGGTTCTAATTCTATGGACAAGGTGCTGTATAATACTGTGGTAGTCATAGAGATAGGGGTTCTAATTCTATGGACAAGGTGCTGTATAATACTGTGGTAGTCATAGAGATAGGGGTTCTAATTCTATGGACAAGGTGCTGTATAATACTGTGGTAGTCATAGAGATAGGGGTTCTAATTCTATGGACAAGGTGCTGTATAATACTGTGGTAGTCATCCAGATAGGGGTTCTAATTCTATGGACAAGGTGCTGTATAATACTGTGGTAGTCATAGAGATAGGGGTTCTAATTCTATGGACAAGGTGCTGTATAATACTGTGGTAGTCATCCAGATAGGGGTTCTAATTCTATGGACAAGGTGCTGTATAATACTGTGGTAGTCATAGAGATAGGGGTTCTAATTCTATGGACAAGGTGCTGTATAATACTGTGGTAGTCATCCAGATAGGGGTTCTAATTCTATGGACAAGGTGCTGTATAATACTGTGGTAGTCATAGAGATAGGGGTTCTAATTCTATGGACAAGGTGCTGTATAATACTGTGGTAGTCATCCAGATAGGGGTTCTAATTCTATGGACAAGGTGCTGTATAATACTGTGGTAGTCATAGAGATAGGGGTTCTAATTCTATGGACAAGGTGCTGTATAATACTGTGGTAGTCATAGAGATAGGGGTTCTAATTCTATGGACAAGGTGCTGTATAATACTGTGGTAGTCATAGAGATAGGGGTTCTAATTCTATGGACAAGGTGCTGTATAATACTGTGGTAGTCATAGAGATAGGGGTTCTAATTCTATGGACAAGGTGCTGTATAATACTGTGGTAGTCATAGAGATAGGGGTTCTAATTCTATGGACAAGGTGCTGTATAATACTGTGGTAGTCATAGAGATAGGGGTTCTAATTCTATGGACAAGGTGCTGTATAATACTGTGGTAGTCATAGAGATAGGGGTTCTAATTCTATGGACAAGGTGCTGTATAATACTGTGGTAGTCATCCAGATAGGGGTTCTAATTCTATGGACAAGGTGCTGTATAATACTGTGGTAGTCATCCAGATAGGGGTTCTAATTCTATGGACAAGGTGCTGTATAATACTGTGGTAGTCATAGAGATAGGGGTTCTAATTCTATGGACAAGGTGCTGTATAATACTGTGGTAGTCATAGAGATAGGGGTTCTAATTCTATGGACAAGGTGCTGTATAATACTGTGGTAGTCATAGAGATAGGGGTTCTAATTCTATGGACAAGGTGCTGTATAATACTGTGGTAGTCATAGAGATAGGGGTTCTAATTCTATGGACAAGGTGCTGTATAATACTGTGGTAGTCATAGAGATAGGGGTTCTAATTCTATGGACAAGGTGCTGTATAATACTGTGGTAGTCATAGAGATAGGGGTTCTAATTCTATGGACAAGGTGCTGTATAATACTGTGGTAGTCATAGAGATAGGGGTTCTAATTCTATGGACAAGGTGCTGTATAATACTGTGGTAGTCATAGAGATAGGGGTTCTAATTCTATGGACAAGGTGCTGTATAATACTGTGGTAGTCATAGAGATAGGGGTTCTAATTCTATGGACAAGGTGCTGTATAATACTGTGGTAGTCATAGAGATAGGGGTTCTAATTCTATGGACAAGGTGCTGTATAATACTGTGGTAGTCATAGAGATAGGGGTTCTAATTCTATGGACAAGGTGCTGTATAATACTGTGGTAGTCATAGAGATAGGGGTTCTAATTCTATGGACAAGGTGCTGTATAATACTGTGGTAGTCATCCAGATAGGGGTTCTAATTCTATGGACAAGGTGCTGTATAATACTGTGGTAGTCATAGAGATAGGGGTTCTAATTCTATGGACAAGGTGCTGTATAATACTGTGGTAGTCATAGAGATAGGGGTTCTAATTCTATGGACAAGGTGCTGTATAATACTGTGGTAGTCATAGAGATAGGGGTTCTAATTCTATGGACAAGGTGCTGTATAATACTGTGGTAGTCATAGAGATAGGGGTTCTAATTCTATGGACAAGGTGCTGTATAATACTGTGGTAGTCATAGAGATAGGGGTTCTAATTCTATGGACAAGGTGCTGTATAATACTGTGGTAGTCATAGAGATAGGGGTTCTAATTCTATGGACAAGGTGCTGTATAATACTGTGGTAGTCATAGAGATAGGGGTTCTAATTCTATGGACAAGGTGCTGTATAATACTGTGGTAGTCATAGAGATAGGGGTTCTAATTCTATGGACAAGGTGCTGTATAATACTGTGGTAGTCATAGAGATAGGGGTTCTAATTCTATGGACAAGGTGCTGTATAATACTGTGGTAGTCATAGAGATAGGGGTTCTAATTCTATGGACAAGGTGCTGTATAATACTGTGGTAGTCATAGAGATAGGGGTTCTAATTCTATGGACAAGGTGCTGTATAATACTGTGGTAGTCATAGAGATAGGGGTTCTAATTCTATGGACAAGGTGCTGTATAATACTGTGGTAGTCATAGAGATAGGGGTTCTAATTCTATGGACAAGGTGCTGTATAATACTGTGGTAGTCATCCAGATAGGGGTTCTAATTCTATGGACAAGGTGCTGTATAATACTGTGGTAGTCATAGAGATAGGGGTTCTAATTCTATGGACAAGGTGCTGTATAATACTGTGGTAGTCATATAGATAGGGGTTCTAATTCTATGGACAAGGTGCTGTATAATACTGTGGTAGTCATCCAGATAGGGGTTCTAATTCTATGGACAAGGTGCTGTATAATACTGTGGTAGTCATAGAGATAGGGGTTCTAATTCTATGGACAAGGTGCTGTATAATACTGTGGTAGTCATAGAGATAGGGGTTCTAATTCTATGGACAAGGTGCTGTATAATACTGTGGTAGTCATAGAGATAGGGGTTCTAATTCTATGGACAAGGTGCTGTATAATACTGTGGTAGTCATAGAGATAGGGGTTCTAATTCTATGGACAAGGTGCTGTATAATACTGTGGTAGTCATCCAGATAGGGGTTCTAATTCTATGGACAAGGTGCTGTATAATACTGTGGTAGTCATAGAGATAGGGGTTCTAATTCTATGGACAAGGTGCTGTATAATACTGTGGTAGTCATAGAGATAGGGGTTCTAATTCTATGGACAAGGTGCTGTATAATACTGTGGTAGTCATAGAGATAGGGGTTCTAATTCTATGGACAAGGTGCTGTATAATACTGTGGTAGTCATCCAGATAGGGGTTCTAATTCTATGGACAAGGTGCTGTATAATACTGTGGTAGTCATAGAGATAGGGGTTCTAATTCTATGGACAAGGTGCTGTATAATACTGTGGTAGTCATAGAGATAGGGGTTCTAATTCTATGGACAAGGTGCTGTATAATACTGTGGTAGTCATCCAGATAGGGGTTCTAATTCTATGGACAAGGTGCTGTATAATACTGTGGTAGTCATAGAGATAGGGGTTCTAATTCTATGGACAAGGTGCTGTATAATACTGTGGTAGTCATAGAGATAGGGGTTCTAATTCTATGGACAAGGTGCTGTATAATACTGTGGTAGTCATAGAGATAGGGGTTCTAATTCTATGGACAAGGTGCTGTATAATACTGTGGTAGTCATAGAGATAGGGGTTCTAATTCTATGGACAAGGTGCTGTATAATACTGTGGTAGTCATAGAGATAGGGGTTCTAATTCTATGGACAAGGTGCTGTATAATACTGTGGTAGTCATAGAGATAGGGGTTCTAATTCTATGGACAAGGTGCTGTATAATACTGTGGTAGTCATAGAGATAGGGGTTCTAATTCTATGGACAAGGTGCTGTATAATACTGTGGTAGTCATAGAGATAGGGGTTCTAATTCTATGGACAAGGTGCTGTATAATACTGTGGTAGTCATAGAGATAGGGGTTCTAATTCTATGGACAAGGTGCTGTATAATACTGTGGTAGTCATCCAGATAGGGGTTCTAATTCTATGGACAAGGTGCTGTATAATACTGTGGTAGTCATCCAGATAGGGGTTCTAATTCTATGGACAAGGTGCTGTATAATACTGTGGTAGTCATAGAGATAGGGGTTCTAATTCTATGGACAAGGTGCTGTATAATACTGTGGTAGTCATAGAGATAGGGGTTCTAATTCTATGGACAAGGTGCTGTATAATACTGTGGTAGTCATAGAGATAGGGGTTCTAATTCTATGGACAAGGTGCTGTATAATACTGTGGTAGTCATAGAGATAGGGGTTCTAATTCTATGGACAAGGTGCTGTATAATACTGTGGTAGTCATCCAGATAGGGGTTCTAATTCTATGGACAAGGTGCTGTATAATACTGTGGTAGTCATCCAGATAGGGGTTCTAATTCTATGGACAAGGTGCTGTATAATACTGTGGTAGTCATAGAGATAGGGGTTCTAATTCTATGGACAAGGTGCTGTATAATACTGTGGTAGTCATCCAGATAGGGGTTCTAATTCTATGGACAAGGTGCTGTATAATACTGTGGTAGTCATAGAGATAGGGGTTCTAATTCTATGGACAAGGTGCTGTATAATACTGTGGTAGTCATCCAGATAGGGGTTCTAATTCTATGGACAAGGTGCTGTATAATACTGTGGTAGTCATAGAGATAGGGGTTCTAATTCTATGGACAAGGTGCTGTATAATACTGTGGTAGTCATCCAGATAGGGGTTCTAATTCTATGGACAAGGTGCTGTATAATACTGTGGTAGTCATAGAGATAGGGGTTCTAATTCTATGGACAAGGTGCTGTATAATACTGTGGTAGTCATAGAGATAGGGGTTCTAATTCTATGGACAAGGTGCTGTATAATACTGTGGTAGTCATAGAGATACAAATTATATGGGCCCTTGGGCAATACTACGAAGTGTAAACTGTGTAGTATACTGTATTATGTAGTATACTATACTGATACCTGCAGTAGTAGCATGTGGATCCTCTAAGGTACTGTTACCTGTGGGTCCTCTGAGGGGTTAAGGATCTTCCCGGCCCGGTCCATGACCCTATAGATGGGGATCCCAGAGATCACGTTAGGTTGGATGAACTCCAGGTGATCAATAAACTCTGCTGAGGCGCCCGGGAACTGGGGCTTCTCTTCTGAGGAGTCAAACGGCTGCTGCCTGAGTGCTCCCTGAGAGAGAGAGAGAGAGAGAGAGAGAGACACACACACACACAGAAAGAGGATGGAAGGAGAGAGAGAGAAAACCCATATGTCAGAAACACATTCACTCTGAACAACACCATAATGCAACACACTAAAAAATGACTCATACCTTGTCTGACCAGATCTGCATCGGAGAACATTAATATGGCAGTGAATGCGCTCAAAGAAAAATCCTGCAGAGCATGGTATGCAATAAAAATGACATTATTCTAAATCAACATCCCAATTAGAATTTGGACCAAAATATTTTACAGCGTAATCCTACCAATAGCTCTTTACGGAAGTGAGGTTTGGGGGCCACTCAATAAACTGGACTTTAAAATGTGGGACAAACATCCAATTGAAGACCTACATGCAGAATTAGTCGTAAAGTTAGAATATTAGCCAGCCATAGCCTGAGGGACACTGAATAATAACATCTGCATAGTAAGCAGTAACTTACTTATTAGTGGTATTGTTATTACTATTATTATAATAATAATGGTAGTTAGTTTCATTTTCCATGTTTAGCCTTTTATATTGATTATATTTCTACTATTTACTACCATTTATATTATTATTTGTAAAAAAAAAACATATCTTCCTCTGTCCATTGTCTGTTTTTGATTTCACCTTTATTTAACCAGGTAGGTTTTATTTCACCTTTATTTAACCAGGTAGGCCAGTTGAGAACAAGTTCTCATTTACAACTGTGACCTGGACAAGACAAAGCAAAGCAGTGAGACAAAAACAACACAGAGTTACACAGTAAACAAACATAGTCAAAAACACAATAGAAAATCTATATAAAGAGTGCAAAATGTAGTGCAAAATGCAGTAAGGTTAGGAGGTAGGACAATAAATAGACCATAGTGGTGAAATAAATTACAAATTAGAATTAACACTGGAATGATGGATGTGCAAATAGAGATACAAAAAAGTGCAACAAAAAAAAAAGTGCGAAAATAATAAAATAAATATGGGGATGAGGTAGTAGTGTGGGCTATTTACAGAAGGGCTGTATACAGGTGCAGTGATCGGTAAGCTGCTCTGACAGCTGATGCTTAAAGTTAGTGAGGGAGATAGGAACCTCTAGCTTCAAGGATTTTTGCAATTCGTTCCAGTCATTGGCAGCAGAGAACTGGAAGGAACGGCGGCCAAAGGAGGTGTTGGCTTTGGTGGTGACCAGTGAGATATACCTGCTGGAGCGCATGCTACGGGTGGGTGTTGCTATAGTGATCAGTGAGCTGAGATAGGGCGGGGATTTACCTAATAAAGACTTATAGATGACCTGGAACCAGTGGGTTTGGCGACGAATATGTAATGAGGGCCAGCCAACGAGATCATACAGGTCACAGTGGTGGGTAGTATATGGGGCTTTGGTAACAAAACGGATGGCACTGTGATAGACTACATCCAATTTGCTGAGTAGAGTGTTGGAGGCTATTTTGTAAATGACATCGCCGAAGTCAAGGATCGGTAGGATAGTCAGTTTTACAAGGGCATGTTTGGCAGCATGAGTGAAGGAGGCTTTGTTTCGAAATAGGAAGCCGATTCTAGATTTAATTTTGGATTGGAGATGGTTAATGTGAGTCTGGAAGGAGAGTTTACAGTCTAACCAGACACCTAGGTATTTGTAGGTGTCCACATATTCTAAGTCGGACCCGTCGAGAGTAGTGATGATAGTCCGGTGGGCGGGTGCGGGCAGCGTTCGATTGAAAAGCATGCATTTAGTCTTACTAGCATTTAAGAGCAGTTGGAGGCCATGGAAGGAGTGTTGTATGGCATTGAAGCTTGTTTGAAGGTTAGTTAACACAGTGTCCAAAGAGGGGTCAGATGTATACAGAATGGTGTCGTCTGCGTAGAGATGGATCAGAGAGTCACCAGCAGCGAGAGCGACATCGTTGATGTCTATAGAGAAAAGGGTTGGCCCAAGAATTGAACCCTGTGGCACCCCCATAGAAACTGCCAGAGGATCGGACAATAGGCCCTCCGATTTGACACACTGAACTCTGTCTGCAAAGTAGTTAGAGAACCAGGCAAGGCAGTCACTTGAGAAACCAAGGCTGTTGAGTCTGCCAATAAGAATGCGGTGATTGACAGAGTCGGAAGCCTTGGCCAGGTCGATGAAGGCGGCTGCACAGTACTGTCTTCTATCGATGGCGGTTATGATATCGTTCAGTACCTTGAGCGTAGCTGAGGTGCACCCATGACCAGCTCGGAAACCAGATTGCATAGCAGAGAAGGTACGGTGGGATTCGAAGTGGTCAGTTATCTGTTTGTTAACTTGGCTTTCGAAGACTTTATAAAGGCAGGGCAGGATGGATATAGGTCTGTAACAGTTTGGGTCTAGAGTGTCTCCCCCTTTGATGAGGGGGATGACCGCGGCAGCTTTCCAATCTCTAGGGATCTCAGACGATACAAAATAGAGGTTGAACAGGTTGTGAGGCGTCTGTTTCTCAAACTAGACATCCTAATGTACTTGTCCTCTTGCTCAGTTTTGCACCAGGGCCTCACACTCCTCTTTCTATTCTTGTTAGAGCCAGTTTGCGCTGTTCTGTGAAGGGAGTAGTACACAGCGTTGTACGAGATCTTCAGTGTCTTGGCAATTTCTCGAATGGAATAGCCTTCATTTCCCAGAACAAGAATAGACTGACGAGTTCCAGAAGAAAGTTCTTTGTTTCTGGCCATTTTGAGCCTGTAATCGAACCCACAAATGCTGATGCTCCAGATACTCAACTAGTCTAAAGAAGGCCAGTTTTATTGCTTCTTTAATGAACACAACAGTTTTCAGCTGTGCTAACATAATTGGAACACAGGAGTGATGGTTGCTGATAATGGGCCTCTGTACGCCTATGTAGATATTCCATAGAAAATCTGCCGTTTCCAGCTACAATAGTCATTTACAACATTAACAATGTCTACACCGTATTTCTGGTCAATTTGATGTTATTTTAATGGACCAAAAAAATTGCTTTTCTTTCAAAAACAAGGAAATGTCTAAGTGACCCCAAACTTTTGAACGGTAGTGTATTTTGTGTACATTGTTGCTTTGGTGATATTGACGCAATGCCAATAAAGCAGCTTGAATTTGAGAGAGAGGGTTTATTACATTTACATGTTAGTCATTTAGCAGACGCTTGAACGACTTACAGTGACACACACACACACACACACCAAGCCTGCTTTCTGAGGGGTCCCTTAGAAAGGGTTTAATGACGCAGTTTGTAGGCACTGTTTACTTGTCATCACAAACCACAGCTACACTGCAGGTTTTGATATAGGCTACATAAACAGTTTGCATATACAAATGAAAAATGTCATGGAAATTGGTATGTTGTTTTGTTTGACCAATAACAAGCTGCTCACTGAATGACCTTCCAGCTGGTCCTAGAGGCCCGGTGTACCCTTGTGTTTCTGAAGGTTTTAAATCAGACCACCACTCTACATAACTAGCAAGATTAGGCTGGTCAAACAGAAGGCTCTGACTTTCTCTTGTGCAACATTGGTGCGTCATCATCATCATCACCACCACCATTCAAAAAGTATTGATAGTTACGCAGAAGTTCGACTTTGCGTCGATCACAAGTGATGTCTTGAGGTCTCCACACCCCACAATCAACCAATCAGGATGCAGGAGGATTAGGCGTCACTACTTAGCAATGACCAACTACTAATACCTGTATATATATATATATATATATATAATATATAATATCAAACATCATATCAAAGTAACTAGCGAACTAATTCAAAACGAAGGCAGAACTTGGGTACCCAGACTAGCAAGTTAATGATAATTAGCATGCTAGCTAACATTTGTTTCCAGTGGCCCTAAACAAACGTGTTAACGTTACCAAGTTGGCTAGCTTACTTTCTAGTTAAGAAGAATAATGACATGTAAAACATTTTATTTAGAAATTGAATTTGGATTGATGTTCATATATTCAACTAATTCATGTGTGCCAAATGACGTTTAGCTTGCTAGCCACAATTAACTTTAGCTAACTTATGGCTGAAATATCAAGCAACAATTGGTCACATGAAGTAATTGGTTAGTTATTAAAATGTCTTAACTCACATTGACTGAGAACGCCCTCTGCTGAAGGAGTTTAGCTGCTTTCAGTCCAGTCGTTAGACGGACGACATGAGAACAGATCCCGAACATGTTGTTAACACCTCTACCCGCCGCCATCTTGTTCCGCTAACTACATTAGCCACCTGCTAGCAGCGCATGATAAACCACCGACAAAACGATTCCCTCAGGTCTAGTAGAAGGTCTGGTAGATCTCAGAGATCTGGGGTTGGTCTCAGCAGCAGTTTCGGTCTTATTGCTTTATTTGAGATCTGCGATACTGACAAATGTTAATGCCGTCATCATTGAGCGCCCAACTGATTACAAAAATCAAGTTGCGTCAAATCTCTGCGACAGTCTTCTGTTTGTCCTCTTTACACGATGGAGGTGTGTGGCTCTTCGAGTCCTACTTTGAGGGAGTTTGGCTGTGAACAGAATTTACTGTCACGACCTGATGGCTCGTCGTCCTTCGTCCAAGGTATTTGCAGTATATCGAGATATCGTTGAGAGGAAATGTACATGGTATGAAACTGTCCCGTAGTTGATCTCACGATGCCACCAAGACAGACGTGACCTACTCGTTCCATCACTTTGTCTCAGATATGGACTATGTTGATGTGTGTTTCATGGGGTCTGTCTTTCTGCAGGAGACACCAGTGTATTAGCTGGAGTGTATGGCCCGGCGGAGGTGAAGGTCAGTAAGGAGATCTATGACAGAGCTACCCTGGAGGTAGTGATGCAGCCCAAAGTGGGACTACCAAGTGAGTAATGAATTTCGTAGGGATCAGGTTGGAGGATAGCGTCCAACTTTTAAGGTGCATAGACCGCCACCAACTGTACTGGAGTGTGAGGCCAGTCACGGCCTACCAACATCAAATTCTCTTCATTATTCCTGTTCCTCTAAGAAAGTGAACTAGAGCCCTAGACACCGCTTCCCTCCCTTTCCCTCCCCCACTACACCACCCAAACCCCAACACTGTCCAGCCACTACACCACCCAAACCCCAACACCGTCCAGTCTCTCTAACCCTCCCCCACTACACCACCCAAACCCCAACCCTGTCCAGTCTCTCTAACCCTCCCCCACTACACCACCCAAACCCCAACCCTGTCCAGTCTCTCTAACCCTCCCCCACTACACCACCCCAACCCTGTCCAGTCTCTCTAACCCTCCCCCACTACACCACCCCAACCCTGTCCAGTCTCTCTAACCCTCCCCCACTACACCACCCCAACCCTGTCCAGTCTCTCTAACCCTCCCCCACTACACCACCCAAACCCCAACCCTGTCCAGTCTCTCTAACCCTCCCCCACTACACCACCCAAACCCCAACACCGTCCAGTCTCTCTAACCCTCCCCCACTACACCACCCAAACCCCAACCCTGTCCAGTCTCTCTAACCCTCCCCCACTACACCACCCCAACCCTGTCCAGTCTCTCTAACCCTCCCCCACTACACCACCCCAACCCTGTCCAGTCTCTCTAACCCTCCCCCACTACACCACCCCAACCCTGTTGGTCACTTATCATATTCCACCTGCAGGATGAACTTCCACAGAGCTTCACAAGATGGCAGTGTCAGACCTCATTTTCATTCTTCCTCAGGTGTCAGAGAGCGAGCCAGAGAGCAGTGTGTGAGGGAAACATGCGAGGCATCTCTTCTCTCCACCCTTCATCCACGCTCCTCCCTCACTCTCATCCTCCAAGTGGTCCATGATGACGGTTCAGTATCCTTTAGTGAATAACATGCCTGTGTGTGTGTTCGCCTACCTGTCTTATTGCAGTGGTTTCCCTTTTCTGTAAGGACTGATCTTTTCCTCATGTTGTACTGACTGCAGTCAGGCGGTTAATCGGCCTGTGAAGTGGGCTTCTGTTCCCCCCTCAGTCCCCTCACACATCCTTGCACTCCCTGAATTCACACTCATTCAGAGACTACAGACTTCAGGTCTGTGAAGAAAGTACAAAGGATGGGACAGGATGAGTGTAGTTCTAGTTCTGTGTGTGTCAGTAGTGTTGTTCCTTACCCCCACCCCCAGCTGTTGTC
Source organism: Thymallus thymallus (assembly GCA_023634145.1). Taxonomy (NCBI): domain Eukaryota; kingdom Metazoa; phylum Chordata; class Actinopteri; order Salmoniformes; family Salmonidae; genus Thymallus; species Thymallus thymallus. The sequence continues at coordinate 32,948,239 of CM042379.1, read as the reverse complement.
CTGCTTTCTGAACTCCGCCTGTATGGCCCTGATGGACGCAGGCCTGCCTATGAGCTGCCTGTTCGCTGGGGTCACCTGTGCCATCGATACAGATGGACAGGTCATCACCGACCCCAACGCAGCACAGGAGAAGGTAGATGGTTGTTCTAGAAGTAAATCATGGCCATTCCTACCAGATGAACCCAGTTTTTTTAAATTCAAATTAGCTTTTTGCTTTTAATTTTATTTTATTCCACGTTATAGAAAATGTTTTTTCTATAAAATTCTGTTCATACCTTTCTATGTGCTGTGCTGTAAAGCACTGCAGCTCATTGGGGAAGCAGTACGCCTTATTGAGCCTGAACCTACTGGGTTGTTTCTCTTCTCTCAGGAAAGTCGAGCTTTGATGACCTTCGCTATTGACAGTACCGAGCGCAGAGTGATGATGTCATCCACTAGAGGATCTTTTACAGTTCATGAGGTCAGTAAATATCCACCTCTTAAATCACATTTCTTTTTAGTGGTGTTTGTAATAATGGTTTATTTTTATTTATCACCAAAGCACCAGCAGTGGTATTGAATGTTTCGTACTTAGCTGCTCTGAACAAACTGATTTTCCATAACCCGGCAGCTAGCCTAGCTGTTGGAGCGTTGGGCCAGTAGCCGAAAGGTTGCTAATTCGAGTCCCAGAGCTGAAAAAAAACAAGGCACTTACCCCTAGGCAGTTTACAGCAAGTATAAACGGTGTAGTGAATGCCTGCTCCCTCGCTCAACAGTGCACTACAAATAATAATCTAATCAATGTCCCGTGTTCCTCTGTCGTTCTCCCTCCAGCTGCAGCAGTGTATCGCCATCAGCCAGAAAGCATCAGACAAGATTTTCCAATTCTACAGAGATTCTGTCAGACGAAGGTATTCAAAGACACTCTGATTATCAAGGATTCTGCTCACGTCTCATTTTGTAACTTTTACAGAACAAACATTTTTGTTTTTAATAAAATATTTGCAATTGGTTAAAAAAAAATGTTTTTTCTTGTTCTTGCACTTTAAAGAATTGATATTAGCATAATGAAACCAATCACACGAAGTTAACCAAAATATTAATTATATTGTCAAACATGGTGATGGGTTCAGATTTCTAATCTTTAAATATTGTTAATCACCAGTTATCCTACAGACACGAGGAGTGATATGGTTTCTACACCAGGAGTTAATGATTATCTGTAGGAGGGATGGATATGGTGGGACAAGTAAGGTTGGATAGGAGCCAGGAGGCTTTGGAATGTACGGATTACAGGAGAGGCAATCACATGACTGCAGTCACTGATACGGGTGGAGAGCTTTGGATTAGGCATTAAGGGGGTTGAATTCTGGTCACCTTACGGGAGAAGGAACAGTTTATTACCCGCATCACTTCCTGTCTAGCATTAAAGATGTGATGTTTAGAGGGAAGGAGGAGTTCACCTAGATTGGTGTGTGTCTGTGCAGCTGTCTGACCCAGTGGGAGAATAAACTTGGTTTGAGCTTTACTAACTGTCAGTGAGTTTTTCACCCTGTTATTTAGAACCGAACAATGGAATGTGTAGAACAAAGGAAAGGAAAGCTACATGTGTAGAACAAAGGAACAGAAAGGAAAGCTACATGTGTAGAACAAAGGAAAGGAAAGCTACATGTGTAGAGGAACGGAAAGCTACATGTGTAGAACAAAGGAAAGCTACAGGTGTAGAGGAAAGGAAAGCTACATGTGTAGAGGAACGGAAAGCTACATGTGTAGAACAAAGGAAAGGAAAGCTACATGTGTAGAGGAACGGAAAGCTACATGTGTAGAGGAAAGGAAAGCTACATGTGTAGAGGAACGGAAAGCTACATGTGTAGAACAAAGGAAAGGAAAGGAAAGCTACATGTGTAGAACAATGGAACGGAAAGGAAAGCTACATGTGTAGAGGAACGGAAAGCTACATGTGTAGAGGAAAGGAAAGCTACATGTGTAGAGGAACGGAAAGCTACATGTGTAGAGGAACGGAAAGCTACATGTGTAGAGGAACGGAAAGCTACATGTGTAGAGGAAAGGAAAGCTACATGTGTAGAGGAACGGAAAGCTACATGTGTAGAGGAAAGGAAAGCTACATGTGTAGAGGAACGGAAAGCTACATGTGTAGAGGAAAGGAAAGCTACATGTGTAGAGGAACGGAAAGCTACATGTGTAGAGGAACGGAAAGCTACATGTGTAGAGGAACGGAAAGCTACATGTGTAGAGGAAAGGAAAGCTACATGTGTAGAGGAAAGGAAAGCTACATGTGTAGAGGAACGGAAAGCTACATGTGTAGAGGAAAGGAAAGCTACATGTGTAGAGGAACGGAAAGCTACATGTGTAGAACAAAGGAAAGGAAAGCTACATGTGTAGAACAATGGAAAGGAAAGGAAAGCTACATGTGTAGAGGAACGGAAAGGAAAGCTACATGTGTAGAACAATGGAAAGGAAAGCTACATGTGTAGAACAATGGAAAGGAAAGGAAAGCTACATGTGTAGAACAAAGGAAAGGAAAGCTACATGTGTAGAACAAAGGAAATGAAAGCTACATGTGTAGAACAAAGGAACGGAAAGCTACATGTGTAGAACAATGGAAAGGAAAGGAAAGCTACATGTGTAGAACAAAGGAATGGAAAGCTACATGTGTAGAACAAAGGAACGGAAAGCTACATGTGTAGAACAATGGAAAGGAAAGGAAAGCTACATGTGTAGAACAAAGGAAATGAAAGCTACATGTGTAGAACAAAGGAAATGAAAGGAAAGCTACATGTGTAGAGGAACGGAAAGCTACATGTGTAGAACAATGGAAAGGAAAGCTACATGTGTAGAACAAATGAAAGGAAAGCTACATGTGTAGAACAATGGAAAGGAACGGAAAGCTACATGTGTAGTCAAGTACCTTTTTATTACATCAGTAGTCTTTATGTACATTTCATAATAACAAAGGGTTGTGAACAGCAACAGTATAGGTACACCTGATCAACTCACTCTCATTGACCTGACCTTTCACCCCTGACCTCTGACTAGACTGAATGAGCAATGCATGGGGTGAATCTCAAAGTACTTGTTTTCTCCCATCTAACCCCTGCCAGTTTTGACAAACCTCAGTATTGTGTTGACAGACCTCCTCAGTATTGTGTTGACAGACCTCCTCAGTATTGTGTTGACAGACCTCCTCAGTATTGTGTTGACAGACCTCCTCAGTATTGTGTGGTCTGTTCAGAGGTGTCATGTTAAGTGCAGTAGTATATCAACAGTAGTGGTGGTCACATTTTAGTTACTGGTACTGTATTGTTCTTCTTAATCAAACTGTCTTGATACAACACTGGTTCTCTTTGCGTTCGCAGGAACAACAGGTGACCACTGCTCGATATATGTAAATGTCAATATGTTCAGTCTGTCTCTGTTGTTTCAGGGACTCTTTATCGACTAGTTTGCACTAACACAGTATCTGCACATGTGCAAGGGTTCGCTTCACAGATTTACAACGTGGTAGCCACAGGACCGAAACGGCTGAGAAGTTGAGCCTCGCACTTCCTTTCAAAGTAAAGAAGGAAAGGAAACATGCTTGGCATTGAGGAGTTGGTTATAAAAGCAGGCTGTGTTCCTGTCTCACCGTGTAGATCAGAAGGTCCTTAGAGCAAATGCCAGCTTGTTTCTTTGACATCATGTTGTGGTTTGTAATGAACTCTAAATACCCCTCAGCTTTCTCCAAAACAAAGGAGCAGTAATGATATCTGCTGAATATGGAGTCTGTCACCGTTTCACACAACAATGGTTTCATGTTATGATTGTATGTTTGTTTAAACGTTCCCTTCCCTTCGAGGAGAGAGAAGAGGAGGAGAGGTGATATTGACAGCAGTCTGGTAGGTAGATGGCCATCCCCTAAGTGGCTGCATACAGAGGAAAAAAATAGCCTGTCTATATTTGGCCAGTGGGGAACAGACAGTGTCCTGCAGGAGTAGCTTCTCTTAATGGAATGAGTCATCTCTGCCACGCAGCAGGGTCTCCCCCTCTATACACCCCTCTACAACCCTCGCTCTCTCTCTCTCCCCCTCTCTACACCACTCTGCTGCCTCTCTCTCTCCCCCTCTCTACACCACTCTGCTGCCTCTCTCTCTCCCTCTCTACACCACTCTGCTGCCTCTCTCTCTCCCCCTCTCTACACCACTCTGCTGCCTCTCTCTCTCCCCCTCTCTACACCACTCTGCTGCCTCTCTCTCCCCCTCTCTACACCACTCTGTTGCCTCTCTCTCTCCCCCTCTCTACACCACTCTGCTGCCTCTCTCTCTCCCCCTCTCTACACCACTCTGCTGCCTCTCTCTCCCCCTCTCTACACCACTCTGCTGCCTCTCTCTCTCCCTCTCTACACCACTCTGCTGCCTCTCTCTCCCCCCCTCTACACCACTCTGCTGCCTCTCTCTCCCCCTCTACACCACTCTGCTGCCTCTCTCTCTCCCCCTCTCTACACCACTCTGCTGCCTCTCTCTCTCCCCCTCTCTACACCACTCTGCTGCCTCTCTCTCCCCCTCTACACCACTCTGCTGCCTCTCTCTCTCCCCCTCTACACCACTCTGCTGCCTCTCTCTCTCCCCCTCTCTACACCACTCTGCTGCCTCTCTCTCCCCCTCTCTACACCACTCTGCTGCCTCTCTCTCTCCCCCTCTACACCACTCTGCTGCCTCTCTCTCTCCCCCTCTACACCACTCTGCTGCCTCTCTCTCCCCCTCTCTA
>CM042379.1:32900996-32938496 GCA_023634145.1 Thymallus thymallus | reverse complement strand
AGAGTAGTGTAGTGTAGAGTAGTGTAGTGTAGAGTAGTGTAGAGTAGTGTAGAGTAGTGTAGAGTAGTGTAGTGTAGTGTAGAGTAGTGTAGAGTAGTGTAGTGTAGAGTAGTGTAGTGTAGAGTAATATAGAGTAATATAGAGTAGTGTAGAGTAGTGTAGAGTAGTGTAGAGTAGTGTAGTGTAGTGTAGAGTAGTGTAGTGTAGTGTAGAGTAGTGTAGTGTAGTGTAGTGTAGAGTAGTGTAGTGTAGTGTAGAGTAGTGTAGTGTAGAGTAGTGTAGAGTATTGTAGTGTAGTGTAGTCGTTCCCAAAGCCGGACTGAGTTCCTTAAACAAAATATCTGGAGGCATATTATATAATCCTGTAATAATAATCATATTATATAATCCTGTAATAATAATCATATTATATAATCCTGTAATAATAATCATATTATATAATCCTGTAATAATAATCATATTATATAATCCTGTAATAATAATCATATTATATAATCCTGTAATAATAATCATATTATATAATCCTGTAATAATAATCTGTCTGTTAATTCCATCCGGATGTAACTCCATCCAGGTGCTCTTCCATAATATCAATGTTAGAATATATACACTATACATACAGTGCCTTCAGTATTCAGACCACATGTTGTTACGTTACAGCCTTGTTCTAAAATCCCTCATCAATCTACACACAACACCCCATAATGACAAAGCAAAAACTGGTTTTAGAAATTTTAGCAAATTTATAATATATAAATATTACATTTACATCAGTATTCAGACCCTTTACTCAGTACTTTGTTGAAGCACCTTTGGCAGCGATAACAGCCTCAAGTCTTCTTGGGTATGACGCTACAAGCTTGGCACACCTGTATTTGAGGAGTTTCTCCCATTCTTCTCTGCAGATCCTCTCAAGCTCTGTCAGGTTGGATGGGGAGCGTTGCTGCACAGCTATTTCAGGTCTCTCCAGAGATGTTGGGCCAGACAAGGACATTCAGAGACTTGTCCCGATGCCACTCTTGCGTTGTCTTGGCTGTGTGCTTAGGGTCGTTGTCCTGTTGGAAGGTGAACCTTCGCCCCAGTCTGAGGTCCTGAGTGCTCTGGAGCAGGTTTTCATCAAGGATCTCTCTGTACTTTGCTCCGTTCATCTTTCCCTCGATCCTGACTTGTGACGTGACTTGCATTAATGTGATGACTGTTATTTATCAAATCAATTAACTATGTTTAATTATTACGTGATTAAATGAATTATGTAACAATGAACTCATTAGGAAGTTGGGGAACCACAGGAAAATATTTAACCAGTTCTATCTCCCAAAATAAACTCTTAGGCGATATATTCATATCTATCGATAACAGTCACTTATTAATGTATTATTAACTAATATCAGTCTCATTCTGAACATTGCATTATCCTTGATAATCAAAGTTCTAGGCTACAGTACATTCCAGCTGCAGACTGGGAATGCTACGGTCTAGTGAGTTTCTTCTTCTTGTGTAGAAATTGAGAGTTTCAGAGTTTTACCATTTCAAACGTATGGACTACAAAGAACTTTCTTCTGAAACTCGTCAGTCTATTCTTGTTCTGAGAAATGAAGGCTATTCTATGTAGAAATTGCCAAGAAACTGAAGATCAAAATGTGGAACAGGTCATGTTGTCCATTGGAAGTCAGTCAGCTAGAACACTGGACTTCAAAGACTTGATCAGTGACTTTTCTAGCAGGAAGGCTCAGCGCTGGGCTCTTGGTGAGTAAGGCTGAGCAAGGGCCAGTGATAACTGTTAAATGTCATGGCTGTGGATATTGGATCACTACACACATGATGCCCACAGGCTGAGAACAAGACTGAGAACAGACTGAGAACAGGCTGAGAACAAGACAGAACAGACTGAGAACAGGCTGAGAACAAGACAGAACAGACTGAGAACAAGACAGAACAGACTGAGAACAAGACTGAGAACAAGACTGAGAACAAGACTGAGAACAAGAATGAGAACAGACTGAGAACAAGACAGAACAGACTGAGAACTAGATACATCTCAAAGTAATGGCTGAATTGCCATAACATTTGTTGTGCACAATCAAGACCCCAAGTGGAAGAAACCTATTGATTTGGTGACCTCTTGCGGCGCCCCTGGTCCTCGGTTGCAACACTCAATACCGAGTTCCAAACTGCCTTTGGAAGCAACGTCCGCACAATAACTGCTTGTCGGGAGCTTCGTGAAATGGGTTTCCATGGCCGTGCAGCCGCACACAAGCCTAAGAACACTATGCACTATGCCAAGCATCGGCTGGAGTGGTGTAAAGCTTGCCGTCATTGGAGCAGTGGAAATGCGTTCTCTGGAGTGATGAATCACACTTCACCATCTGGCAGTCCCACGGACAAATCTGGTTTTGGTCAAGTAGTGTACGATTTGGTAGAATGCAGCGATGCTTAGAGGCCAGAAACGGCAGAGCATAGAGAAGGCAACTATGAAATGCATTGTTGGTTAAGGGCTTGTTAGTAAGCATTTCACTGTAAGGTCTACACCTGTTGTATTGCTGGTTAAGGGCTTGTTAGTAAGCATTTCACTGTAAGGTCTACACCTGTTGTATTGTTGGTTAAGGGCTTGTTAGTAAGCATTTCACTGTAAGGTCTACACCTGTTGTATTGTTGGTTAAGGGCTTGTTAGTAAGCATTTCACTGTAAGGTCTACACCTGTTGTATTGTTGGTTAAGGGCTTGTTAGTAAGCATTTCACTGTAAGGTCTACACCTGTTGTATTGTTGGTTAAGGGCTTGTTAGTAAGCATTTCACTGTAAGGTCTACACCTGTTGTATTGTTGGTTAAGGGCTTGTTAGTCAGCATTTCACTGTAAGGTCTACACCTGTTGTATTGTTGGTTAAGGGCTTGTTAGTAAGTATTTCACTGTAAGGTCTACACCTGTTGTAGTCAGGGCATATGACAAATAGAATTTGATTTGATGTATAATATAGTATATTACAGTACAGTATGGACATGAAGTTAGTATAGTAGAGTATACTACAGTACATAGTGAAGTTAGTATAGTAGAGTATAGTACAGTACATAGTGAAGTTAGTATAGTAGAGTATACTACAGCACATAGTGAAGTTAGTATAGTAGAGTATACTACAGTACATAGTGAAGTTAGTATAGTAGAGTATACTACAGTACATAGTGAAGTTAGTATAGTAGAGTATACTACAGTACATAGTGAAGTTAGTATAGTAGAGTATACTACAGCACATAGTGAAGTTAGTATAGTAGAGTATACTACAGCACATAGTGAAGTTAGTATAGTAGAGTATACTACAGCACATAGTGAAGTTAGTATAGTAGAGTATACTACAGTACATAGTGAAGTTAGTATAGTAGAGTATAGTACAGTACATAGTGAAGTTAGTATAGTAGAGTATACTACAGCACATAGTGAAGTTAGTATAGTAGAGTATACTACAGTACATAGTGAAGTTAGTATAGTAGAGTATACTACAGTACATAGTGAAGTTAGTATAGTAGAGTATACTACAGTACATAGTGAAGTTAGTATAGTAGAGTATACTACAGCACATAGTGAAGTTAGTATAGTAGAGTATACTACAGCACATAGTGAAGTTAGTATAGTAGAGTATACTAGTACGTTACCTTCTGAGAAAGGTAGAAGGCAGCGATGCCTAGAGGCCAGAAACAGCAGAGCACAGAGAAGAAGGCTAGGCCCAGGTAATCCTGAGGAACCATCAAGGGGAAGTTACTGTCACTGTCTGTATCACTGAAGTCCTCATCGCTGGACGAGTCCTGGGGCCACAGCGAGATACACAGAATTATAGTCTGAACAGACACACAGTAACAAAACACTGACTACTGTATGACAAAGGGCAGATAATTCAGCATCATGCTGAAGTCATCAAAACTCACTCTCTTGAAATGTGTTGTAGTAATACTTTAGTGACCATTACTTTTGGTTCTAAGACATGACGTCAGATAACACTATAAATAGGAATATTATTATTACAGATTGTTTGTCTTTGACCTGTTTGGTTATCAAACTCCTGGAATGGTGGCGTGTTTTTGCTGCCTAGTTGTTTTCATGTCGTCTCCAACAACGTGTGTAGTTTGTTGGTAAGATAATGTGACTGAATGGGGTTGTCCTAAATGTGTACCAGCTCTGCTTCCCCACGCTCCCTCTCCTCTCCTGCCTGCGTGACTCATGCCTTTATAGATAAGGGCTGCATGTACAATCTGTCTCTCTCTCTCTCTCTCCCCCCCACCTCCCATTCTCTCCCCTTTCTTTCCCTCCCTCTATCATTTTCTCCTTCTCTCTCATCTCTCCTTCCCTCTCTCTCTCTCATCTCTTTCTCTCTTGAATGATCCAGTCTGATTATGTCTCTAGTTTTTTTTTCTGCTACAATAATAATCTGTTTTATTTTCAGCAGATTTATGAATAATTCATCTCACACAACATTTTGTCAGCCACCTCACCCGTCTGCCCCACTAAATCTGAGCCCTCAGCACCCCTGCCTATGTATATCAGGGAATGTTCTGCAATGTTCTGGGATGTTCTGATTGATCTGTCCTGTTAAATGCTAACCCCAGTATTTTGTTGCTGGGGTTAGCATTACAAAGACAGTGTCAGTCTCCGGGGGGATATGAATCTGTTGGGTGTTTCAGTGCTCTCATTATATTGACCACCCTCACCATCCTCTCCCCAGGAGAGATCAACACACTGCTCTGTTTCTGCCTCTCACAGTTTTTTCTTGTGACAACAGGTCACACATCTTGCTGCTGTGATGGAACACTGTGGTATTTCACTCAGTAGATATGGGAGTTTATCAACATTGGGTTTGTTTTTCAGTTCTGAGGGAAATCTGTGTCTCTAATATGGTCATACATTTGGCAGGAGGTTAGGAAGTGCAGCTCAGTTTCCACCTCATTTTGTGGGCAGTGTGAACATAGCCTGTCTTCTCTTGAGAGCCAGGTCTGCCTACGGCGGCCTTTCTCAATAGCAAGGCTATGATCACTGAGTCTGTACATAGTCAAAGCTTTCCTTAAGTTTGGGTCAGTCACAGTGGTCAGGTATTCTGCTACTGTGTTCTCTCTGTTTAGGGACAAATAGCATTCTAGTTTGCTCAGTTTTTTATTAATTCTTTCCAATGTGTCAAGTAATTATCTTTTTGTTTTCTCATGATTTGGTTGGGTCTAATTGTGTTGCTGTCCTGGGGTTCTGTGGGTCTGGTTGTGTTTGTGAACAAAGCCCCAGGACCAGCATGCTTAGGGGACTCTTCTCCAGGTTCATCTCTCTGTAGGTGATGGCTTTGTTATGGAAGGTTTGGGAATCGCTTCCTTTTAGGTTGTTGTAGAATTTAACGGTTCTTTTCTGGATTTTGATAATTAGAAGGTATCTGCCTAATTCTGCTCTGCATGCATTATTTGGTGTTTTTCGTTTTACACAGAGGATATTTTTGCAGAATTCTGCATGCAGAGTCTCAGTTTAGTGTTTGTCCCATTTAGTGAATTCTTGGTTGGTGAGCGGAACCCCAGACCTCACTACCATAGAGGGCCATGGGTTCTAGAACTGATTCTAGTATTTTTAGCCAGATCTTATTTGATCCTCTATGTACTTCTCTCTCTCTCTCTCTCTCTCTGTCTCTCTCTCTCTCTCTCTGTCTCTCTCTCTCTCTCTCTCTCTCTCTCTCTCTCTCTGTCTCTCTCTCTCTCTCTCTCTCTCTCTCTCTCTCGTACTGTACTGTACTGCTCTGTCAACATTCTCACAGCCCTTCTGATATGTTATGCCCTCTTTCCCTGCCAGCCTGCATTCACAATGTGTTTGAAACTTGAATAATCCTTCTGATGTATATCTAATGCTAACTGACGGGAGCAACCCATATCTGTGCTTACATTGGTGAGGGGGATGATACTCTGATTGGTTCAAAATGATCCAATCATTTAGTATTTTGTTTTGTACAACACCCCTCAATTTGACGTCACCACAATGATGTCAGTCTTAAACTGAAGTATGTAGAGACTTCAATGATGTCAGTCTTAAACTGAAGTATGTAGAGACTTCAATAATGGAAGTCTTAAACTGAAGTATGTAGCGAACAGCGGAAGAATTAGTTTGAGATGTCAGGCAAATTTAAGAGATGGTGGGACCTGACATGGTTCACCTCTGTGTCCCTCAGTGCATCAGCTATATTATAGCAATATAACTATGTAGTTATGCATCAGTTACAGTACACTACATCATTTTTATAGCTTCCAAAATATGTTTTTTTTTTACAATGATGGGGGAATGTCAAGATGGAGGTGCGGTGGCTTCAGAACAGAGCCCCCTGATAGTCATCTAGTGTATACATAAATCATTGGTTTAAACAAGGAGTTTTGCGCTGTTTTGTCAATGTAAAACGTGGTTGGGTCACGTGTTCAGAAATAACTCCCGGACCTATTCTCACCACTCTCCCTGTGTGTACCGTACTGTCTACTGAGACAACATGCCAATGCCTTGCAACATGTACCGATCCAACTGAATTTCCCAGTAATGAGAGACTGTACTTCTAATATACACTGAACAAAAATATAAACGCAACATGCAACAATTTTAAAGATTTGACTGAGTTACAGTTGATATAAGAAATCAGTCAATTTAAACAAATACATTAGGCTCTAATCTATGGATTTCACATGACTGAGAATAAAGATATGCATCTGTAGGGGCGTGGATCAGAAAACCAGTCAGTATCTGCTGTGACCACCATCTGCCTCATGCAGCGTGACACATCTCCTTCACATAGAGTTGATCAGGCTGTTGATTGTGGCCTGTGGAATGTTGTCCCACTCCTCTTCAATGGCTGTGTGAAGTTGCTGGATATTGTCAGGAACTGGAACACGCTGTCGTACACGTCGATCCAGAGCATCCCAAACATGCTCAATGGGTAAGATGTCTGGTGAGTATGCAGGCCTTAGAAGAACTGGGACATTTTCAGCTTTCAGGAATTGTGTACAGATCCTTGTGACATGGGTCTGTGCATTATCATGCTGAAACATGAGGTGATGGTGGCGGATGAATGGCAAGACAACGTGCCTCAAGATCTCGTCACGGTATCTCTGAACATTTCAAACTGCCATCGACAAAATACAATTTTGTTTGTTGTCCGTAGCTTATGCCTGCCCATACCATAACCCCACTGCCATCATGGGGCACTCTGTTCACAACGTTGACATCAGCAAACTGATTGCCCACACGACGCCATACACGCTGTCTGCCATCTGCCCGGTACAGTTGAAACCGGGATTAATCCGTGAACACTTATCCAGTGTGCCAGTGGCCATCGAAGGTGAGCATTTGCCCACTGAAGTCGGTTACGAAGCCGAACTGCATCAAGACCCTGGTGAGGATGATGAGCATACAGATGAGCTTCCCTGAGACGGTTTCTGACAGTTTTTTGCAGAAATTCTTTGGTTGTGCAAACCCAGAGTTTCATCAGCTGTCCGGGTGGCTGGTCTCAGAAGATCCCGCAGGTGAAGAAGCAGGATGTGGTCCTGGGCTGCTGTGGTTACACATGGTCTGCAGTTGTGAGGCCGGTTGGACGTACTGACAAATTCTCTAAAACGACGTTGGAGGCGGCTTATGGTAGAGAAATTAACATTAATTTACCTGGCAACAGCTCTGGTGGACATTCCTGCAGTCAGCATGATAATAACAGGCTCCCTCAAAACTTCAGACATCTGTGGCATTGTGTTGTGATAAAACTGCCCATTTTAGAGTGGCCTTTTATTGTCCCCAGCACAAGGTGCACCTGTGTAATGATCATGCTATTTACCATTTCGGGTATCCTTTTTTTTCAGCTCATGAAACATGGGACCAACATGTTGCGTTATATTTTTTTAAAGTGTATGGTAATATAATATGGCATTTAGCAGATATGTTTAATCCAAAGTGACTTTCATGCATACATTTTGTGTATGGGGGCCGCAGTAGGAATCAAATCCACGACCCTTAGCATTGCAGGCGCCATGCCCTACTGACTGAGCCACAATGGGATCCTTTCTCACCTCGTAGTCGGGCAGCAGGTCGTCTTCGTCCTCTAGGCTGTAGAAGACAGAGTGAACGTCCTGTTGGCTCTCTGCCAACAGTTTCCTCTCCAGCGGTGACTCTGGGTGGATGTCCACGAACGTGGTCTCCAGGTAGTCCTTGTTCCCCAGGCCCAAGGCGCCAGGGTGGACCCAGAGAGGGGCCGGTGGGTACAGGGTCTCCAGAGTGCTGGGGAGGGAGCAGGGATCTAACAGCTGCTGCTCCTGGGCCTGCTGGTGCCAGAGCTCCCCTGGTCCTAGTTCTCCTGGCCCCCCACAGTAACCCCTCCAGCCCAGTGGGGGCAGTGTCTTATCCTCCTCACACCTCATCAGGACACCCTTGAACAGACGGTTGGCGGTGCAGGTAGTACCCAGGCCTCGGGGGTCTGCCTTGGGGCTCTCCCTTCCTAGGAGTGGGTGCTGTAGTTGATCCAGACTCTCCATCCCTCTCGCTCTCTCTCTGGGCTGTTCTGGTAGCTAGCTAACGCAGCTCTCTCTCTCTCTGGGCTGTTCTGGTAGCTAGCTAACGCAGCCAACGGCCTGGCAGTGCGGGTCACAACGGCATCAACCAATCAGTGGTCTGGAAATCGATCTTGCAGATAAAAAGAGAACCTGTCCCTGAAAAGCGTTCTTTTGGGTTTAAGAGAGAACTGCCGCTGCCTCGCTGGCTTTAGGAGCACACTGGTAATCCATGTTTAATCCAATTATTTTAAATGTTTCTCTTATTACAGACCTTGTTCTCAAACCGACAGAGAGAAGCAGAAATCATGATGCCATCCTTAGAAGTCTCAGACCTCTCCTTTGCTGTGTTCTGTTCTGTTCTATTCTGTTGGGTTCTATTGTGTTGTTCTGTTCTGTTCTATTCTGTTGGGTTCTATTGTGTTGTGTTCTGTTCTGTTCTATTCTGTTGGGTTCTATTGTGTTGTGTTCTTCTCTCCTCTTTATTCCTGACACGTCAGATATTATTTATTCCAAGGGTCGGTGGCTTAAGGCTGAGGCCCTTCTCTCCTCTCACATGATGGAGTGTGTATACCGTCATGAATATGCTATTGTTGCTCTGTCTCATATAACACTGAAGATGGACTACCTTGATTAGTATAGCGACAGAGGACATGGGAACTATTGGGACAGGGTTTTAAAGCCTGAATTCCATTTCCCTATCACTGTCAAACATCAAGACTTTATCCTCACAAAGCAGCATCATGGACAATGCTGTGGATGCTTATGCTCATGTCCTTTTCTTCCTGTGGAAAACCTGGATGAAGGAAGTCAGACTTGAAGGTCCATAAATAAGCTGCATTCTAAATAACTATAAAGGAAGTATTTTCATGCTGTCATTGTGGGTTATTCTGTTTCAGCTGCATTCAGATGTATTGTAAATACAGAGTGACCAGAGTGACCAGAGGGACCAAAACCAAGCACTAGAGAGTATGTGTGCATCTGCCCTCAAGACACCACTGTAGTCAGAACACCCTTGTTTTGTGTTGAGGGTTAGAGAGGGGCATATTTGGGGCCAGTTAATCTTGAAAAGCAAAGGCAGTCCAGAACTAGGGCTGAGGTGGTTAGGCCCTGGTCAGTCCAGAACTAGGGCTGAGGTGGTTAGGCCCTGGTCAGTCCAGAACTAGGGCTGAGGTGGTTAGGCCCTGGTCAGTCCAGAACTAGGGCTGAGGTGGTTAGGCCCTGGTCAGTCCAGAACTAGGGCTGAGGTGGTTAGGCCCTGGTCAGTCCAGAACTAGGGCTGAGGTGGTTAGGCCCTGGTCAGTCCAGAACTAGGGCTGAGGTGGTTAGGCCCTGGTCAGTCCAGAACTAGGGCTGAGGTGGTTAGGCCCTGGTCAGTCCAGAACTAGGGCTGAGGTGGTTAGGCCCTGGTCAGTCCAGAACTAGGGCTGAGGTGGTTAGGCCCTGGTCAGTCCAGAACTAGGGCTGAGGTGGTTAGGCCCTGGTCAGTCCAGAACTAGGGCTGAGGTGGTTAGGCCCTGGTCAGTCCAGAACTAGGGCTGAGGTGGTTAGGCCCTGGTCAGTCCAGAACTAGGGCTGAGGTGGTTAGGCCCTGGTCAGCAGGTTCCCTTCTGCAGCTCTGCTGTTGCAGCCAGGCCAGCTGGGGGAAAGTGATAATGGAGGAATCTGGCTGGGCTGTGTATTTATGGCTGTGTGTTCGCTGCTTGCTACAGCTGCGCAGCAGGACATGTATTTTAATGATCCAGTCTGCCACCTCACTGCTCCGCTGTGACCATGGTGTGATTCAGTAAAGCCAGGAGGAGGAGTCGTCGGTCAGCCAGCCAGTCGTTTGGTGGGTAGTCTAGTCTTCTGCCGATGAGGTACAGCTGCAGCTCTGCCAACAAGGTCACAAGGTCACACATTTAGATTATTTAGCCTCCTCAGTTTAACACTGTGTTATGTCTCTCTGGGAGTCATGGTGTAAAATATTCTGAATGAATGGTCAGTGGTGCAAAAAAGGCTCAACCCTTAGTGTCTATAGTGTCACAGTCTATTTTGGGAGTGAGTCAGAGAGCGGCCAGGTGTCTAGTGTCACAGTCTATTTTGGGAGTGAGTCAGAGAGGAGCCAGGTGGCCAGGTGCTGTCAGTGGAAAGGCACCCTCCTCGGGGTCGGAGGAAGCCGGATGTTTACGGTTTTCAGAGATACAGTATTTTGAGTTTCCTCTGAAAATGTATGTGGAGACTCCTCTCAG
Source organism: Thymallus thymallus (assembly GCA_023634145.1). Lineage (NCBI taxonomy): Eukaryota > Metazoa > Chordata > Actinopteri > Salmoniformes > Salmonidae > Thymallus > Thymallus thymallus. The sequence goes on along the minus strand of CM042379.1, from coordinate 32,927,740 downwards.
GTATTTATTTTACGCCTGCTACGTTAGGTTAGTGAAAAGTTAGCCTCATTCTATTTCAACAGCAGCCTATGAGTCTTGTAAGTGACAGCTATCTGACCCAGCAGGTCAGGACCCAAGAGCCTCTCCAAATAGCCCCCAGGGATCCAGCTGGAAGGACAGACACAAACTACAGGGACCGACTGTGCACTGTGTCTCAAGCTGCTGTATAACTCCACAGAACCACATTAGGTCTACCAGGACACCTCTGGGCCCTAGTGACATGGTTTAGGGCAATACTCCTATCTAACAGTAGTTAACATAAACCATAGTATCTACTGTAACCAACATGAAAGGCAAGGAGGGAGAGAGAGAGAGAGAGAACACCAACAGATATTAGATAACATTTCATTGCCAGCCTTGAATTATTGAAATACAGAAGGAAATTAAAATAATATGAACATATATGGGAACTGTTTATAATAGTATTACTGCTCAGTAATCACGCAGACCTTGAAAAGATTAAAGCTGATTATTAGCAATTATAATGAACACGCTGAATCTGGAAACACTATATATATTGTATACTGGTACTATTTACATGTGTCTGTGTATCCATGTGTGTGTGTGTGTGTGTGTGTGTGTGTGTGTGTGTGTGTGTGTGTGTGTGTGTGTGTGTGCTTGGATGTAACATACCTTTTTAATGGATTTTTTGTTTATTTGTACTTTTATCTTTGACTGTCATTCTATCCCCCGTCCAGCAACTCCTTGTCTACAGTTCCACATCCCAACCGTCAGTTTCCCTCAGCCCACCTACAGTATCTCTGCTGGTCACCAGTTTCCCTCAGCCCACCTACAGTATCTCTGCTGGTCACCAGTTTCCCTCAGCCCACCTACAGTATCTCTGCTGGTCACCAGTTTCCCTCAGCCCACCTACAGTATCTCTGCTGGTCACCAGGTTCCCTCAGCCCACCTACAGTATCTCTGCTGGTCACCAGTTTCCCTCAGCCCACCTACAGTATCTCTGCTGGTCACCAGTTTCCCTCAGCCCACCTACAGTATCTCTGCTGGTCACCAGTTTCCCTCAGCCCACCTACAGTATCTCTGCTGGTCACCAGGTTCCCTCAGCCCACCTACAGTATCTCTGCTGGTCACCAGTTTCCCTCAGCCCACCTACAGTATCTCTGCTGGTCACCAGTTTCCCTCAGCCCACCTACAGTATCTCTGCTGGTCACCAGTTTCCCTCAGCCCACCTACAGTATCTCTGCTGGTCACCAGGTTCCCTCAGCCCACCTACAGTATCTCTGCTGGTCACCAGGTTCCCTCAGCCCACCTACAGTATCTCTGCTGGTCACCAGGTTCCCTCAGCCCACCTACAGTATCTCTGCTGGTCACCAGGTTCCCTCAGCCCACCTACAGTATCTCTGCTGGTCACCAGTTTCCCTCAGCCCACCTACAGTATCTCTGCTGGTCACCAGTTTCCCTCAGCCCACCTACAGTATCTCTGCTGGTCACCAGTTTCCCTCAGCCCACCTACAGTATCTCTGCTGGTCACCAGTTTCCCTCAGCCCACCTACAGTATCTCTGCTGGTCACCAGGTTCCCTCAGCCCACCTACAGTATCTCTGCTGGTCACCAGGTTCCCTCAGCCCACCTACAGTATCTCTGCTGGTCACCAGTTTCCCTCAGCCCACCTACAGTATCTCTGCTGGTCACCAGGTTCCCTCAGCCCACCTACAGTATCTCTGCTGGTCACCAGGTTCCCTCAGCCCACCTACAGTATCTCTGCTGGTCACCAGGTTCCCTCAGCCCACCTACAGTATCTCTGCTGGTCACCAGGTTCCCTCAGCCCACCTACAGTATCTCTGCTGGTCACCAGGTTCCCTCAGCCCACCTACAGTATCTCTGCTGGTCACCAGGTTCCCTCAGCCCACCTACAGTATCTCTGCTGGTCACCAGTTTCCCTCAGCCCACCTACAGTATCTCTGCTGGTCACCAGTTTCCCTCAGCCCACCTACAGTATCTCTGCTGGTCACCAGTTTCCCTCAGCCCACCTACAGTATCTCTGCTGGTCACCAGTTTCCCTCAGCCCACCTACAGTATCTCTGCTGGTCACCAGGTTCCCTCAGCCCACCTACAGTATCTCTGCTGGTCACCAGTTTCCCTCAGCCCACCTACAGTATCTCTGCTGGTCACCAGGTTCCCTCAGCCCACCTACAGTATCTCTGCTGGTCACCAGGTTTCTATATACTGTATCTTCCAACTATGCTGTGAAGTTTAACATACAGTTTGAATCTATATAATCAAATAGAATCCACAGATTGCGAGTTGAAGTACTTTTACTAAGAGAATTTATCAGAGCTCAGGATAATTCACAGATGCAGATACAGGAGGCTCAAATCTCAGATATTTATTATAACACAGCGGGAGGCAAACGCAACGTCGAGCGCAGGCAGAGGAACGTAATCCAGGTCAGAGTCAGGCAGGTACAGGACGGCAGGCAGGCAGGCTCAGGGTCAGTAATCCAGGTCAGAGTCAGGCAGGCTCAGGGTCAGTAATCCAGGTCAGAGTCAGGCAGGCTCAGGGTCAGTAATCCAGGTCAGAGTCAGGCAGGCTCAGGGTCAGTAATCCAAGTCAGAGTCAGGCAGGCTCAGGGTCAGTAATCCAGGTCAGAGTCAGGCAGGCTCAGGGTCAGTAATCCAGGTCAGAGTCAGGCAGGCTCAGAGTCAGTAATCCAGGTCAGAGTCAGGCAGGTACAGGTCGGCAGGCAGAAAGGTCAGAACCGGGAAGACTCGAAACAACAACTTGACAACGGGAAAACAGGAAACATTCTGGTACGACCTGACAAGACAAGACGAACTGGCAACAGACAAACAGAAAACGCAGGTAAAAATACACAGGGGAGAAATGGGAGACAAGCACAAGACAGGTGAAACAGATCAGGGTGGAGACAGTACTAGTATATTGGTAATTGACTGACCAGGTCTCTCCAGATCTCCCAACAATACTATTAGGGTCAGTGTTAGATGAATGTAATGCATTTTCAGCCATTCCTGAACCTGAGACCAGAGACAGAATACCTGAGGGCAACACCAGAACAAATGATCTATTGATTCTGTATCCTCGCCAAAAAATCTGCAGAGCTGTGATGACTGTATGCCCCAAACATTTTGTTGGTGGCAAGAATACTGTACAATGATTTTAGCTGAAAAGCACAAAGTGTATATATTTATATATTGTCGTTTTATATATCAACTCATTCACTCTGTGCCATAGAATCGGTACATCAAAAAACTCTTCCCAGCTATTTGGCAATCTGTATGGCACAGCTGTCAACATCCTGGTCCTCTAATGTAACTGGTATACTTTAATATTTATGCTTGTTCTGTTCCTCCCCTCCTCCCTCTGCCACCTGCCTGTCCGTGTTTGAGGTAATACTGTAATCAATTGGTTGTAATCTTGGATTGAGCAGACCTTCCCATACATTTCCGATAGCTCCACGAAATACTTCACTCTACCTTTCCAATTTACAACATCAATTGAAAACAAAATACCCTTCTCAAACATATTTTCCATAAATACAGGTATTTTATCAACTAGTATATTTGGGGATGAAATTGAAATTGTAACCAGCTCTGGAGAGATACTTTTTTTTCTTCGAAAATGAGAAATAGCACAAAGGCAATTTCTTAACAAGGGATGAGCTTTTCTTAGTAATCTACTTGAGAACAATGTTGGGTTCAAGTAAAACGTTTGTAAATGTGAAGCTTTTAGAGAGATATTTAGTGGTTTCATATTTAATCATTTCAGCCCACTCAGTTCATATTCATTATATAGATCAACACACTTTATCTTGAGTCATCAGGAGTAGGTCTATAAATATGTGAGTAAACTGAGACGTGACTAAGGAGTTCATCAGTGTCAGTTTTCCATAAATAGACCGGTATTTAACTCTCTATGGTTTCAGGATCTTGTCTATTTTTACAACATTTCTATCAGAATTCATTGTGGATTATCTCATATATATCTTTTGTGATATGAATACCAAGTACACTACATGACCAAAAGTATGTGGACACCTGCTCGTCGAGCATCTCATTCTAAAATCATGGCCATTAATATGGAGTTGGTCCCCCTTTGCTGATATAACAGCCTCCACTCTTCTGGGAAGGCTTTCCACTAGATGTTGGAACATTGCTGCAGGGACTTGCTTCCATTCAGCCACAAGCATTAGTGAGGTCAGGCACTGATGTTGGGCGAATAGGCCTGGCTCGCAGTCTGCGTTCCAATTCATCCCAAAGGTGTTCAATTGGGTTGAGGTCAGGGCTCTGTGCAGGCCAGTTCTTCCACACCGGGCCTCCCAATGGCACAGCAGTCTAAGGGACTGCATCTCAGTGCTAGCTGTGTCAATACAGATTCTGGTTTGATCCCAGCCTGTGTCGGAAACGGCCAGGACCGGGAGTTCTTAAGGCGGCGCACAATTGGACCAGCGTCGTCCAGGTTAACTACCAGTCAGTAGTGGAGTTGTAGTGATGGGACCAGACTGGAACTACCAGTCAGTAGTGGAGTTGTAGTGATGGGACCAGACTGGAACTACCAGTCAGTAGAGGAGTTGTAGTGATGGGACCAGACTGGAACTACCAGTCAGTAGAGGAGTTGTAGTGATGGGACCAGACTGGAACTACCAGTCTGTAGAGGAGTTGTAGTGATGGGACCAGACTGGAACTACCAGTCAGTAGTGGAGTTGTAGTGATGGGACCAGACTGGAACTACCAGTCTGTAGAGGAGTTGTAGTGATGGGACCAGACTGGAACTACCAGTCAGTAGAGGAGTTGTAGTGATGGGACCAGACTGGAACTACCAGTCAGTAGTGGAGTTGTAGTGATGGGACCAGACTGGAACTACCAGTCTGTAGAGGAGTTGTAGTGATGGGACCAGACTGGAACTACCAGTCTGTAGAGGAGTTGTAGTGATGGGACCAGACTGGAACTACCAGTCAGTAGTGGAGTTGTAGCGATGGGACCAGACTGGAACTACCAGTCTGTAGAGGAGTTGTAGTGATGGGACCAGACTGTAACTACCAGTCAGTAGAGGAGTTGTAGTGATGGGACCAGACTGGAACTACCAGTCTGTAGAGGAGTTGTAGTGATGGGACCAGACTGGAACTACCAGTCAGTAGTGATGGGACCAGACTGGAACTACCAGGCAGTAGTGGAGTTGTAGTGATGGGACCAGACTGTAACTACCAGTCAGTAGGGGAGTTGTAGTGATGGGACCAGACTGGAACTACCAGTCAGTAGTGGAGTTGTAGTGATGGGACCAGACTGTAACTACCAGTCAGTAGGGGAGTTGTAGTGATGGGACCTGGATATGACGAAATAAGGAACCAACCTCATCCTGCACCTCCTCATCCTGCGCCTCCTCCTCCTATTGAGGGAGCAAGCCCACAGATAATTCAGGAATGATACGAATACCTCACCTGCGTCTCAGAGAGAAAGGAAGCTTTATTGCACCCCCCCTAGCCAGCCCATATAAAAAGCCCTCCGTCAGCTGTATTAGCAGACTCAGCGTCAGTCCCCCTCACTCTCTCTGAGTGAAATGGGGAGAAAGGAGAAATGTATTGAAGGGTGTGTGTGTGTGTGTGTGTGTGTGTGTGTGTGTGTGTGTGTGTGTGTGTGTGTGTGTGTGTGTGTGTGTGTGTGTGTGTGTGTGTGTGTGTGTGTGTGTGAGTGAGAATACAGAGCAGAATGAGAGAGAGAGAATACAGAGCAGAATGAGAGAGAGAGAGAGAGAGAGAATACAGAGCAGAACGAGAGAGAGAGAATACAGAGCAGTACGAGAGAGAGAGAGAATACAGAGCCGAACGAGAGAGAGAGAGAATACAGAGCAGAACGAGAGAGAGAGAGAATACAGAGTAGAACGAGAGAGAGAGAGAGAGAGAATACAGAGCAGAACGAGAGAGAGAGAGAGAGAGAGAGAGATTATACAGAGCAGAACGAGAGAGAGAGAGAATACAGAGCAGAACGAGAGAGAGAGAGTCAGTAGGGCAGCGAGGTGTGGGGTCCACTTACAAAACAAGATTTTACCAACTGGGACAAACATCCCATTGAGACCTTGCACGCAGATTCTCCTACATGTCCAGAGGAAAACTACAAACAATGCATGCATGGCAGAATTAGGAAATATCCACTAATATTAAAAACTCAAAAAAGAGCAATTAAGTTTTGGAAACACCTAAAACACAGTGACCCCCTCTCATATCATTACCAAGCCCTGCAATACCAAGAGTTGAGCAAAGATAAGAGTCCCTTCATCCAACTGGTCCAGGGGCTGAGTTCACAAACTTGTTCCACTAACACACTGAAGCCTCAGGACCAGAACATCCAATCAATCAGAATTAACCAAATTACAAAACATCTAAAACAAAACTACATGACCTATTGGAAAACACAAACACAAGCACAAAGCAAAATGCACTGCTATTTGGCCCTAAATCGACAGTACACCATGGCAAACTATCTGACCATGGTGACTGATCAAAACCTCAGGAAAACCTTGACAAAGTACAGGCTCAGGCAGCACAGCCTTGCTATTGAGAAGGGTAGACACAATGGTGTTATTCAGCCCAAAGCTTGAATAACACCATGATGTTCAACCCTGATTCAGGACTGATAATGAGATGCCACTGTTTGAGCTACATAGTTCTGGGTTGTACAATTTGGATTTGGAAAAAAAAACACTAACTGTGCAGCTGTTAATGTCAAATAGTTTTGTGTTCTACTTGTAGCTCTAGTTGTCCTGAAAGGAAAATGGTTAAACACTTCATTGTGAGGCTGAATATGAGGGCAGAGCAATATATGAATGAAAGTAGTGAATTTCAGCTTGTTTTGATGTGCGTAGCCTGGTTACATAGAAGGTGTAATGTACTCATTCATACATTAGTGATCCAGACATTAGTGACCCATACATTAGTAACCCATACATTAGTGACCCATACATTAGTGATCCATACATTAGTAACCCATACATTAGTGACCCATACATTAGTGATCAATACATTGGTGACCCATACACTATTGACCCAATATTAGTGATCCAATATTAGTGATCCATATATTGGTGACCCATAAATTGGTAACCCATACATTAGTGATCCATACATTAGTGATCAATACATTGGTGACCCATATATTAGTGATCCATACATTAATGATCCATACATTAGTAATCCATACATTAATGATCCATACATTAGTGATCAATACATTAGTGATCCATACATTAGTGATCCATACATTAATGATCCATACATTAGTGATCCATACATTAATGATCCATACATTAGTGATCCATACATTAATGATCCATACATTAGTGATCCATACATTAATGATCCATACATTAGTGATCCATACATTAGTGATCCATACATTAGTGATCCATACATTAGTGTACACACTCCTACACAGCTACATCATGTTACTATGGTAACACAGCAGCAGTATATGTTCTCTTCCATTCTGTTCTATTCTATCTCTGCAGGGTAATGAAACATTTGCCATTTGAAAATGTTCCTCTGCTCGACGTGTTAACTCTGACGTCACTCTGCCATGCCTTCCTGTGTGTGTCTCAGATGTCACATTAGGGGAGTAACAGAGATGGATAATTCCCAGTGAATATTATTAGAATGGAAACAGACTACCGTCAGTGCAAGCTACAGACTTCTCTTAAATCCCCAGTATGTGTGCGCTGGAAGTGTGGCTGTGGGTATGAACTCATTAATGTTTCTCTCTGTCTCTCTCTCTCTGTCTCTCTCTGTCTCACTCTCTCTCTGTCTCTCTCTCTCTCTCTGTCTCTCTCTCTCTGTCTCTCTCTCTCTCTGTCTCTGTCTCTCTCTCTGTCTCTCTCTCTGTCTCTGTCTCTCTCTCTGTCTTTCTCTCTCTCCTCTCTCTCTCTCCTCTCTCTCTCTCCTCTCTCTCTCTCTACCTCTCCTCTCTCTCTCCATCTCTCTCAAACAATAGAACGTTCGGCTGTATAGACCACCAACAATATAACGTTCTGCTGTATAGAACACAAACAATAGAACGTTCTGCTGTATAGAACAAACAATAGAACGTTCTGCTGTATAGAACACAAACAACAGACAGAATGAAAACATTGTTGAATAAATTGTGCATACAGTATATGTGTTTACAGTATATGTGTTTACAGTATAGGTGTTTACAGTGTAGGTACTTACAGTATGTGTTTACAGAATATGTGTTTACAGTGTGTTTACAGTATATGTGCATACAGTATAGGTGTTTACAGTATATGTGTTTACAGTATATGTGCATACAGTATGTGTTTACACGATTTGTGTTTACAGTATGTGCATACAGTATATGTGTTTACAGTATGTGTTTACAGTGTATGTGCATACAGTATGTGTTTACAGTATAGGTGCTTACAGTATGTGTTTACAGTATATGTGTTTACAGTATATGTGTTTACAGTCTGTGTTTACAGTATAGGTGTTTACAGTATTTGTGTTTACAGTATATGTGCTTACAGTATTTGTGTTTACAGTATATGTGCATACAGTATATGTGTTTACAGTATATGTGTTTACAGTATATGTGCATACAGTATAGGTGTTTACAGCATGTGTTTACAGTATATGTGCAAACAGTATTTGTGTTTACAGTATATGTGCATACAGTATGTGTTTACAGTATTTGTGTTTACAGTATGTGTTTACCGTATATGTGCATACAGTATATGTGTTTACAGTATATGTGTTTACAGTATATGTGCATACAGTATATGTGTTTACAGTATTTGTGTTTACAGTATATGTGCATACAGTATGTGTTTACAGTATTTGTGTTTACAGTATATGTGCATACAGTATATGTGTTTGTTCACTGCATGTACAGCAAAGACATCTCCCTATATCTGTAATGATTTACCACTTAGTGTAAACACAGATATCCCCATAGAGGACCCTGTGTGTTTCATGGCTGTGTAGTAACACAGATATCCCCATAGAGGACCCTGTGTGTTTCATGGCTGTGTAGTAACACAGATATCCCCATAGAGGACCCTGTGTGTTTCATGGCTGTGTAGTAACACAGATATCTCCATAGAGGACCCTGTGTGTTTCATGGCTGTGTAGTAACACAGATATCCCCATAGAGGACCCTGTGTGTTTCATGGCTGTGTAGTAACACAGTACAGTAATACAATGTTACAAAAACATACCCCTTAAAACTGTACATATCAGCTGCTAATGACAGAGGAAAACAGGTAACATGCAGTATGTCAGGTTATATGTCATTGTGTTTTTATTGAATGTCTACTTACTTTTCTGAGCCACTATTGTCCTTCACTGTGTTCTCTCCTTCTCATCATCTGTCCATCGGTCCGCAGAGGAGATGGAGGAGAGCGGAGGAGAGAAAGAGTCCAGTGTCCCAGTCACACACTCAAGCATAACAGCCACTCAGCAGAGTGTGTCCATGCATGCTTCTCATAATTTGTATGTCTGTGTATGTCAGTGTGTGTGTCAGCGTAAAGATATGTGTAAAGGTTCTGATGCATGCGCAAGTCCGAGTAAATTCCCTTACCCAGTTGGGTTCAGAGCAGCCGGTATGCAGGCTTGCAGGCTTTATTACCTCAGAATGTCATGTTCCTCTTCCTGCCTTCTTCAGCTCTCTCTCGCTCTCTCTCTCTCTCTCTCTCTCTCTCTCTCTCTCTCTCTCTCTCTCTCTCTCTCATCAGAGCACCATCTCTGTGTCTTAAAGCCTGTCGGGTATGTGTACACTGTGAGCCTGTTATAGTGGAACGTATTCCTCTTTCTCTCCCTGTCTCTCTCCACTTGTAGTGATGTAATAGTGTCTGTAGGGAGACTGGTAGTGATGTAATAGTGTCTATAGGGAGACTGACTACATCATACCCTGGCCCTCGGTGTGACATCATCACCACCCTTCATCACCTCCATCAAGTGTGGCTTGGCCCCTAAGACCCTCACAAATGTTTACAGATGCACAATTGTGAGCATCCTGTCTGGCTGTATCACCGCCTGGTACGTCAACTGCACCGCCCGCAACCGCAGGGCTCAACCAGAGGGTGGTGCGGTCTGCCCAACGCATCACCGGGGGCAAACTACCCGCCCTCCAGGACATCTACAGCACCCGATGTCACAGGAAGGCCAAAAAGATCATCAAGGACATCAACCATCCAAGCCACTGCCTGTTCACCCTGCTATCATCCAGAAGGCGAGGTCAGTACAGGTGCATCAAAGCTGCATGAGACCAATACCATTTGATTTGTGTTGATCACATCTAGCCTTGAGAAAGTTTCCTGGTGTATGAGAGAGAGAGAGAGAGAGAGAGAGAGAGAGAGAGAGAGAGAGAGAGAGAGAGAGAGAGAGAGAGAGAGAGAGAGAGAGAGAGAGAGAGAGAGAGAGAGAGAGAGAGAGAGAGAGAGAGAGAGAGAGAGAGAGAGAGAGAGAGAGAGAGAGAGAGAGAGAGAGAGAGAGAGAGAGAGAGAGAGAGAGAGAGAGAGAGAGAGAGAGAGAGAGAGAGAGAGAGAGAGAGATCAGTCTTTGTGTTTGATTGTACCTTGTTCAGTGATACAGTAAGCAACAAAGATATAAACACAGTTGTTCTCAGAGCTGTGTATTCATGATGTGTCTGTTCCTAAATGGGGATACTAGTCAGTTACATTATACCATTTCTTACATTATCTTTGTAACATTATATCCTACATGACATTATCCTTGTTACATCCTGTTCCTGGGCAAACACTGGCCACAAGGCCTGGTGTGTGAGTGTTTCAGGTTTAAAATATCAAAATAAGAACATAAAGCAAACGTGTGTTTGTGCTACAGTGTTGCTAGAGGACATACATCCCCATAGATGATACACAGAAAGATGATACATAGAAAGATGATACATAGAAAGATGATACACAGAAGATGATACACAGAAGATGATACACAGAAGATGATACACAGAAAGATAGAGAAAGATGACACACAGAAAGATGATACATAGAAAGATGATAGAGAAAGATGATACATAGAAAGATGATACACAGAAGATGATACACAGAAAGATAGAGAAAGATGACACACAGAAAGATGATACATAGAAAGATAGAGAAAGATGACACACAGAAAGATGACACAGAAAGATGATACACAGAAATATGATACAGAAAGATGATACAGAAAGATGATACAGAAAGATGATACACAGAAAGCTGATACAGAGAAAGATGAGACACAGAAAGCTGATAGAGAGAAAGATGAGACACAGAAAGATGATACAGAGAAAGATGATACAGAAAGATGATACACAGAAAGCTGATACAGAGAAAGATGAGACACAGAAAGCTGATAGAGAGAAAGATGAGACACAGAAAGATGATACAGAGAAAGTTGATACAGAAAGATGATACACAGAAAGCTGATACAGAGAAAGATGAGACACAGAAAGCTGATAGAGAGAAAGATGAGACACAGAAAGATGATACAGAGAAAGATGAGACACAGAAAGCTGATAGAGAGAAAGATGAGACAGAAAGATGATACACAGAAAGCTGATACAGAGAAAGATGATACACAGAAAGATGAGACACAGAAAGCTGATAGAGAGAAGAGAAAGGCTCCACTTTTATTTTCATGAAATGTTTTCTCGTTCTGTTCTCCACCTCAGGGAGAAGTTAATTATTTATCTAACATGGGGAAAGAACTGGTAAAAGGAACAATCACTCCTCTTCCTACACGTTGCATGGAATCCTTCTGAGTAGAAAGACAGATGGGTAGACGGACAGACGGACGGAGGGGAGGGGAGGGGCGAGGAGGCTCTCTATTGGGTTAGTGAGTTGACTGCTGGAGCCGCTTTTGGGATGGATATGAAGATACTGTACTATACTATATTGTACTGTACTATACTTCTGATGTCAAGCAGACCAGTTTCCCAGACACAGCAGCCCCCCCATCCATAGTTTATTATTTGACCTGCAGACTATTCTCTACTCTACTATATTCTACTCTACTGTAGTGTATTATACTCTATTCTACTCTACTGTAGTGTATTATACTCTACTGTAGTGTAGTGTATTATACTCTATTCTACTGTAGTGTATTAAACTCTATTCTACTGTAGTGTATTATACTCTATTCTACTCTACTGTAGTGTATTATACTCTATTCTACTGTAGTGTATTATACTATATTCTACTCTACTGTAGTGTATTATACTCTATTCTACTCTACTGTAGTGTATTATACTCTATTCTACTGTAGTGTAGTGTATTATACTCTATTCTACTGTAGTGAAGTGTATTATACTCTAGTGTAGTGTATTATACTCTATTCTACTGTAGTGTATTATACTCTATTCTACTGTACTATACTCTACTAGTACTGATGTGATGGTAGTAGTAGGAGTAGTAATGATGGTTGTTTTTTATTTAACCTTTATTTTACTAGGCAAGTCAGTTAAGAACAAATTCTTATTTATAATGACAGGTTCAGGGGCAGAACGACAGATTTATACCTTGCCAGCTCGGGGATTCGATCCGGCAACCTTTCAGTTACGGGCCCAACACTCTAACCACTAGGCTACCTGCCGCCCCAGTTGTAGTACTGATGTAATGATGATGGTAGTTGTAGTACTGATGTAATGGTAATGGTAGTTGTAGTACTGATGTAATGGTGATGGTAGTTGTAGTACTGATGTAATGATGATGGTAGTTGTAGTACTGATGTAATGATGATGGTAGTTGTAGTACTGATATAATGATGATGGTAGTTGTAGTACTGATATATTGATTGTTGTAGTAGTAGTACTGATATATTGATTGTTGTAGTAGTAGTACTGATGTATTGATTGTTGTAGTAGTAGTACTGATGTATTGATTGTTGTAGTTGTAGTACTGATGTATTGATTGTTGTAGTTGTAGTACTGATGTATTGATTGTTGTAGTAGTAGTACTGATGTATTGATTGTTGTAGTTGTAATGGTAGTTGTAGTTAGTTATAGTTTCATTTTCCATGTTTATCCTTTTATATTGATTATATTGCTACTATTTACTGTTAACATTTTATTGTTATTTTTATTATTACTATTTAATACCATTTATATTATTATTAGTTATTCTTTATTATTTTATTACAATGTATATTGTAAACATTGTTGCTTTGGCAATGTTGATGTAATGTTTTTCATGCCAATAAAGCATCTTAAATTTGAATTTGAGAGAGAGAGGAGAGGAGGGAGATAGTGACATTCACTACTGATGTATTTACCTGTTGCAACCTCTACAACCACTATGTTATTATTTTAATGAACGTTTGAACATCTTGGAGAAAGATCTGGCCTTAATAGCCATGAATTGTTATACTCTCTACCCGGCACAGCCAGAGCCTGGTTCCTCTCTAGGTTTCTTCCTAGGTTCCTGTCTTTCTATGGAGTTTTTCCTAGCCACCGTGCTTCTACATCTGCATTGCTTGCTGTTTGGGGTTTTAGGCTGGATTTCTGTATAGCACTTTGTGACATCGGCTGATGTAAAAAGGGCTTTATAAATACACATTTGATTGATGAAGAGAGAGGAATGTAGAGAGAGTGAGAGAGAGAGGAGGGAGAGAGAGAGAGAGAGAGGGAGGGAGAGAGAGAGAGAGAGAGGGAGGGAGAGAGAGAGAGAGAGAGAGAGGGGAGGAGGGAGAGGAAGAGGGAGTGAGTGAGGGATAAAGAGAGAGAGGGTGAGGATAGAGAGAGAAAGGGGAGGAGGGGGAGAGAGAGATAAACAGTGGGGTGTATAGAGTGCCTTCTATTCCATCAAAAGGATAATTAAATTTGACATATCAATTAGGATCTGGATAAAAATACTTGGATCAGTTGTTGAAACCATTGCCTTGTTATGGTTGTGAGGTCTGGGGTCCGCTCACAAAATGGGACAAAATACCAAATTTAGACTCTGCATGCAGAATTCTGCAAAAATAGAGCAGAATTAGGCCGATACCTGCTAATGATCAAAATCCAGAAAAGAGCTGTTAAATTCTACAACCACCTAAAAGGAATCGATTCCCGAACCTTCCATAACAAAGCCATCACCTACAGAGAGATGAACCTGGAGAAGAGTCCCCTAAGAGACTAAACAGTGGCAGAATATCTGACCACTGTGACTGACCCAAACTTAAGGAAAGCTTTGACTATGTACAGACTCAGTGATCATAGCCTTGCTATTGAGAAAGGCCGCCGTAGGCAGACCTGGCTCTCAGGAGAAGACAGGCTTTGTGCACACTGCCCACAAAATGAGGTGGAAACTGAGCTGCACTTCCTAACCTCCTGCCAAATGTATGACCATTTACAGAACTGAAAAACAAACCCAATCTTGATAAACTCCCATATCTACTGGGTGAAATACCACAGTGTTCATCACAGCAGCAAGATGTGTGACCTGTTGTCACAAGAAAAGGGCAACCAGTGAAGAACAAACACCATGTAAATACAACCCATATTTATGTTGATTTATTTTCCCTTTTATACTTTAACTATTTTCACATCGTTACAACACTGTATATATAAATAATATGACATTTGAAATGTCTTTATTCTTTTGGAACTTCTGAGTGTAATGTTTACTTTTAATTTTTATTTTATTATCTACTTCACTTGCTTTGGTAATGTTAACATATGTTTCCCATGACAATAAAGCCCTTACATTGAGAAGATGATCAGAGGAGAGGAGGAAAAGAGGAAAGGACTGGAGAAAATGAGGAGGAGAGGAGGAGACGAACAGAGGATAAGATATTTTTACCTCAATAAGTCTCAGGCTGTTGTTTTTACAGTAACTTTACTGGCAGACAGTTACTTGTATGTTACTGTTAAAAAAGTTACAATATGTTACCGTAAATTCCCAACAAATCTTTGGTTAACAGTACATTACAGTACATCAGTACAATACTGTTCTTTTGAATTTACGGTAACATACTGTACTTTTTACAGTAACATAACTTATAGGTAACGTACAGTGTAGATATAGGTGTAGGTACACTGTAGTAAACTATGTGTACCTGTTTGTTCCTGCTGTGGATATGTGGACCTGAGAAAGCATCTGAGAGACAGTTAAACAATCCCCCAGACTGTGGGTCCTGGTGGGAAGGACAATCCCCCAGACGGTGGGTCCTGGTGAGAAGGACAAACCCCCAGACTGTGGATCCTGGTGAGAAGGTGTGCTCCACCTAAATCTCAAACTACAACTTCTAGAAGGTTGATCAACTGTATTGCAAGCAAATGGGCTTGTTTGTTTGGGGGAAATGCGAGGTGTTTGATGAACTGGAAATATAATAATGGTAGGCTAATAAAAATATGAAAACATACACCTAATGATAAAACAGATGCATTTGCCGTTGGTAAGGAGATTGCATAGCAGCATCTAATATGTTTATATGACTTTTATTATATAGGATTGAATCATAATCATATTGCAGTCTCTCCTTTTCTGACATAAATGGTTTAAATTATTCCCACTATATAACAAATAGCAGGCTATCATTCATCAGTCACTCATTCAATAGCCAAGCATGCTGGAAAATAAATAGACCGGTAGCCTTGACAGTATGTGACATTATGTGACAGTATATGACAGTATGTGACAGTATGTGACAGTATGTGACAGTATATGACAGTATATGACAGTATGTGACAGTATGTGACATTATGTGACAGTATATGACAGTATGTGACAGTATGTGACAGTATGTGACAGTATATGACAGTATGTGACAGTATGTGACAGTATGTGACAGTATATGACAGTATGTGACAGTATGTGACAGTATGTGACAGTATGTGACAGTATATGACAGTATGTGACAGTATGGGACAGTATGGGACAGTATGTGACAGTATGGGACAGTATGGGACAGTATGTGACAGTATGTGACAGTATGGGACAGTATGTGACAGTATATGACAGTATGTGACAGTATGGGACAGTATGTGACAGTATGTGACAGTATATGACAGTATGTGACAGTATGGGACAGTATGTGACAGTATATGACAGTATGTGACAGTATGTGACAGTATGGGACAGTATGTGACAGTATGTGACAGTATGTGACAGTATGGGTAGGCTACAGTACTGCTGTGTGATAGTATTAGGAATGTGACATCATAGCCTAGCCTATTTAATCTCAGAGCCTATACCAAGGAAGGAGATATAAACACAATATTTCATATTTTGGTGAGGAGGACACAATGTCTATGTCATTGCAGCTGGAGAGACACACACGCAAATATACACACACATAGCATGACATCATTCAACCACAACGATTCTCAGCTGACACAGATTTGAGATTTCCTCTTTCTGTAGTAGTATTTAATGCCATTAAAGGCATTTCCCTACGATACCTTCTCCATGTTATCATTCCAATTAAAATCTCTGAAACAAAATGGCTGGCTGTGAAGGGACAGCGTGCACATGGCATACGCAACAAGAGCAATGCACAGTCCTAGCCTGTACCTACCAGCATGACTCAGTCTACTGTACCTACCAGCCTGACTCAGTCTACTGTACCTACCAGCCTGACTCAGTCTACTGTACCTACCAGCCTGACTCAGTCTACTGTACCAACCAGCCTGACTCAGTCTACTGTACCAACCAGCCTGACTCAGTCTACTGTACCTACCAGCCTGACTCAGTCTACTGTACCTACCAGCCTGACTCAGTCTACTGTACCTACCAGCCTGACTCAGTCTACTGTACCAACCAGCCTGACTCAGTCTACTGTACCTACCAGCCTGACTCAGTCTACTGTACCTACCAGCCTGACTCAGTCTACTGTACCTACCAGCCTGACTCAGTCTACTGTACCTACCAGCCTGACTCAGTCTACTGTACCAACCAGCCTGACTCAGTCTACTGTACCTACCAGCCTGACTCAGTCTACTGTACCAACCAGCCTGACTCAGTCTACTGTACCTACCAGCCTGACTCAGTCTACTGTACCAACCAGCCTGACTCAGTCTACTGTACCAACCAGCCTGACTCAGTCTACTGTACCTACCAGCCTGACTCAGTCTACTGTACCAACCAGCCTGACTCAGTCTACTGTACCTACCAGCCTGACTCAGTCTACTGTACCAACCAGCCTGACTCAGTCTACTGTACCTACCAGCCTGACTCAGTCTACTGTACCAACCAGCCTGACTCAGTCTACTGTACCTACCAGCCTGACTCAGTCTACTGTACCAACCAGCCTGACTCAGTCTACTGTACCTACCAGCCTGACTCAGTCTACTGTACCAACCAGCCTGACTCAGTCTACTGTACCAACCAGCCTGACTCAGTCTACTGTACCTACCAGCCTGACTCAGTCTACTGTACCATCCAGCCTGACTCAGTCTACTGTACCATCCAGCCTGACTCAGTCTACTGTACCTACCAGCCTGACTCCGTGTACTTCACCATCCAGCCTGACTCAGTCTACTGTACCTACCAGCCTGACTCAGTCTACTGTACCTACCAGCCTGACTCAGTCTACTGTACCATCCAGCCTGACTCAGTCTACTGTACCTACCAGCCTGACTCCGTGTACTTCACCATCCAGCCTGACTCAGTCTACTGTACCTACCAGCCTGACTCAGTCTACTGTACCTACCAGCCTGACTCAGTCTACTGTACCATCCAGCCTGACTCAGTCTACTGTACCAACCAGACTGACTCAGTCTACTGTACCTACCAGCCTGACTCCGTGTACTGTACCATCCAGCCTGACTCTGTGTACTTCACCATCCAGCCTGACTCAGTCTACTTCACCAACCAGCCTGCTTAGGGAGTTAGGCTACTGTGTGTGTCACACTGTGATTGTCCCCACAGCAACATGGGGTATGTACCCACGCAGACACGTGCACACACACACTGACTCCCCCCACCCACACCCCCCGTTGTTTTGTTGTGTTTAAATAATTGAACTTGGCTCTAGTTGAATTCATATTAGGAAAGGTTTCCCTGTTGCTGCATGCTGTGTTGCTCAGACAGAAGTAGTATATTCTAGCTGTTATTTACAGAGGGAAGGTTGTCTTCAATACTTAAAGGAGAACATACAAGTTTAATGACCACTGGGTCTGATGCCTCACTACATCATGTCCCTGGGCTTGGACATGTCTGAAACATTGTGTGAGTATGTGTGTGTGCGCTTATGTGTGATTGTGTATGTATGTGTGTGATTGTGTATGTATGTGTGTGATTGTGTATGTATGTGTGTGATGTACCAGTATGTACCAGACTACAGGATGTACCAGACTACAGGATGTACCAGACTACAGTATGTACCAGACTACAGTATGTACCAGACTACAGGATATACCAGACTACAGTATGTACCAGACTACAGTATGTACCAGACTACAGGATGTACCAGACTACAGTATGTACCAGACTACAGGATGTACCAGACTACAGGATGTACCAGACTACAGGATATACCAGACTACAGGATGTACCAGACTACAGTATGTACCAGACTACAGGATGTACCAGACTACAGGATGTACCAGACTACAGGATATACCAGACTACAGTATGTACCAGACTACAGTATGTACCAGACTACAGGATATACCAGACTACAGGATGTACCAGACTACAGTATGTACCAGACTACAGGATGTACCAGACTACAGGATATACAAGTGACTACAGTAGTTAGCAACATGGTAGAAGAAGGCCTGTCAAGTCGAGCTAGGTTGCAGACTCTGATGGACCAAAAACACTCATCTAAAGTCATTGTGTGTGTGAAAGAGGGGCGAGGGGGAACAGGTCTAGTCAACACTGTGCCTGTGTAGAACAGGTCTAGTCAACACTGTGCCTGTGTAGAACAGGTCCAGTCAACACTGTGCCTGTGTAGAACAGGTACAGTCAACACTGTGCCTGTGTAGAACAGGTCCAGTCAACACTGTGCCTGTGTAGAACAGGTCCAGTCAACACTGTGCCTGTGTAGAACAGGTCCAGTCAACACTGTGCCTGTGTAGAACAGGTCCAGTCAACACAGTGCCTGTGTAGAACAGGTCCAGTCAACACTGTGCCTGTGTAGAACAGGTCTAGTCAACACTGTGCCTGTGTAGAACAGGTCCAGTCAACACTGTGCCTGTGTAGAACAGGTCTAGTCAACACTGTGCCTGTGTAGAACAGGTCCAGTCAACACTGTGCCTGTGTAGAACAGGTCTAGTCAACACTGTGCCTGTGTAGAACAGGTCTAGTCAACACTGTGCCTGTGTAGAACAGGTCCAGTCAACACTGTGCCTGTGTAGAACAGGTCTAGTCAACACTGTGACTGGGGTTCTATGAGAAAAAGGATTTAAAAAAACATCATTTGATGATGAAATTTTATGTTTGGATTTTATGTTTATGCTAATCTGAGTGATGATGGAACTTTACCAAGTGAGGACAAGAAAATATAAATGACCTTGAACAAATAGATGTTCACCCCATTCATGTGTGTGTCATGTTTGTCATAAATCCTATCTGACTAGGTCCATGTAGCTCAGTTGGTAGATCATGGTGCTTACAGTATGAAAACATAATGGAAATGTACACACTAACTACTGTAAATCTCTCTGGATAAGTGTCTGCTGAATGACTCAAATGTCAATGTAAAATGACTAGTAGATACTGCCCTCCACTGGTTAGTAAAGGGTATTGCAAGCAGCAGATGTCAAAACAGCTTGAAGTGATCCAGTCACTGAGTGAGATACAATTAATTATATCAGGTGGTCAATGAGGAAATCAGATCAGTCATTTGAAATGAATACATTAGGCTCTAATCTATGGATTTCACATGACTGAGAATAAAGATATGCATCTGTAGGGGCGTGGATCAGAAAACCAGTCAGTGTCTGGGGTAACCACCATCTGCCTCATGCAGCGTGACACATCTCCTTCGCAAAGAGTTGATCAGGCTGCTGATTGTGGCCTGTGGAATGTTGTCCCACTCCTATTGGTGGGAACTGGAACACGCTGTCATACACAAACATGCTCAATGGGTGACATGTCTGGTGAGTATGCAGGCCTTAGAAGAACTGGGACATTTTCAGCTTGCAGGAATTGTGTACAGATCCTTGTGGCAAGGGGCCGTGCATTATCATGCTGAAACATGAGGTGATGGTGGTGGATGAATGGCACGACAACGTGCCTCAGGATCTCGTCACGGTATCTCTGAACATTTCAAACTGCCATCGACAAAATACAATTGTGTTTGTTGTCCGTAGCTCATGCCTGCCCATACCATAACCCCACCATGGGGCACTCTGTTCACAACGACTGCTCACCCACACTACGCCATACACGCTGTCTGCCATCTGCCCGGTGCAGTTGAAACCGAGATTCATCCGTGAAGAGAACACTTATCCAGTGTGCCAGTGGCCATCAAAGGTGAGCATTTACCCACTGAAGTCTGTTACGACATAGAACTGCAGTCAGGTCAAGACCCTGGTGAGGATGACGAGCACGCAGATGAGCTTCCCTGAGACGGTTTCTGACAGTTTGTGCCGAAATTCTTTGGTTGTGCAAACCAGAGTTTCATCAGCTGTCCGGGTGGCTGGTCTCAGACCTTCCCGCAGGTGAAGAAGCAGGATGTGGTCCTGGGCTGCTGTGGTTACACAGGGTCTGTTGTTGTGAGGCCGGTTGGACGTACTGCCAAATTCTCTAAAACGACGTTGGAGGCGGCTTATGGTAGAGAAATTAACATTACATTCTCTGGCAACAGCTCTGGTGGACATGCCGATTGCAAGCTCCCTCAAAACTTGAGAAACCTGTGGCATTGTGTTGTGTGACAAAACAGCACATTTTATTGTCCCCAGCACAAGGTGCATCTGTGTAATGATAATGCTGTTTTATCAGCTTCTTGATATGCCACACCTGTCAGGTGGATTATCTTGGCAAAGGAGAAATGCTCACTAACAGGGATGTAAACAAATTTGTGCACAAAATGTTAGAGAAAAAAGCTTTTTGTGCTTTATGGAACATTTCTGGGATCTTTTATTTCAGCTCATGAAACCAACACTTTACATGTTGCGTTATATTTTTGTTCAGTATAGATAAAGAAAACAGCCATATACTTAGCAGGAACATACTGGACAGACATGTAGATACAGGAAACAGCCATATACTTAGCAGGAACATACTGGACAGACATGTAGATACAGGAAACAGCCATATACTTAGCAGGAATATACTGGACTGTTTATCTTTGCTTTATTTCATACCGTCATTTTCAGTGTTAAACATTTGTTCATCAAAACACAGCCAAGTGCAGATGCACGGCCACAATCATCACACACAGACACCTACACACATAAAACCACAGCAGATCCTGGTCAATGTCTGAACATGTATTTTCCTCTGACAGACCAAAACAACAATATCAGTGTTTTGTCACTTATTTCAGGTGTAGTTTTAGTCAGTCATTTGAATCTTCTTTTGTTTTTGTTAAATCGTTCATACAAACCTCTGAGTTAACTTCCATCATGCACATAATGCCTTAGTCTCCCTCACCGCCATCTTAGTCACAAGTCATTATTTTCTAATAGAATAATTAGGGTATTATTCAGGCTACCATCATTCAGGTAGCCTTGTCCAGCTATGCCTACTAGCAGGGATGATGAAGACGTCGGTCCGCTATTACACAACTAATAAAAAGGCCCAGTGCACTAGTTTGTGATTTTTTTTAAAACTAACTGTATTTGAGTGTAAAACTGCATTTGTAACATGAGTCTAGTAGTTAACAGTTAATCTGATAATACTTGTGGAATTCAATAATACTTGTGTTTTTCCATTTTATTCGACGCTCTTATCCAGAGCAACTTACAGTAGTGAGTGCATACATTTTCGTACTGGACCCCTGTGAGAATCGAACCGACAACCCTAGCATTGCCAGCGCCATGCTCTACCAACTGAGTCACATCATCACATCACATCATCACAAACTCAATTACTGTATTGTGCATTGTTTTTCTTCATGGTGATGGAAGTCTGTAGGTACAAACATAGATGACCAGCCTTTATACAATACAGTAATGTACATTTACATTAAGTGGTTTGTAAGGATGGTAAATTAATACTCCACAAAGGTGGTTGTTTTCCATGTTATTTGATCAAAAATACTATTTAATTTGATGTGGATGTTTGAGGACAGGGTTTTGATGTAAATGTTTGAGGACAGGGTTTTGATGTAAATGTTTGAGGACAGGGTTTTGATGTGGATGTTTGAGGACAGGGTTTTGATGTGGATGTTTGAGGACAGGGTTTTGATGTGGATGTTTGAGGACAGGGTTTTGATGTGGATGTTTGAGGACAGGGTTTTGATGTAAATGTTTGAGGACAGGGTTTTGATGTAAATGTTTGAGGACAGGGTTTTGATGTAAATGTTTGAGGACAGAGTTTTGATGTAAATGTTTGAGGACAGGGTTTTGATGTAAATGTTTGACAGAGCTCTAGAGTTCCTCTGTGGAGATGGGAGAACTCAGCCAATCAGGCCAACTCATCCAATCAACTCAACCAATCAAGCCACTCCTCAGTAAAAAGCACATGACAGCCCGCTTGGAGTTTGCCAAAGGGCACCTAAAGACTCTCAGACCATGAGAAACAAAATTCTCTGGTCTGATGAAACCAAGATTGAACTCTTTGGCCTGAATGCCAAGCGTCACGTCTGGAGGAAACCTGGCACCATCCCTACGGTGAAGCATGGTGGTGGCAGCATCATGTTGTGGGGATGTTTTTCAGAGGCAGGGACTGGGAGACTAGTCAGGATCGAGGGAAAGATGAACGGAGCAGAGAGATCCTTGATGAACCTGCTCCAGAGCACTCAGGACCTCAGACTGGGGTGAAGGTTCACCTTCCAACAGGACAACGGCCCTAAGCACACAACCAAGACAATGCAGGAGTGGCTTCGGGACAAATCTCTAAATGTCCTTGAGTGGCCCAGCCAGAGCCCGGAATTGAACCCGATCAAACATCTCTGGAGAGACCTGAAAATAGCTGTGCAGCAACGCTGCCCATCCAACCTGACAGAGCTTGAGAGGATCTGCAGAGAAGAATGGGAGAAACTCCCCAAATACAGGTGTGACTTATAGTGTCATACTCAAGAAGACTTGCGGCTGTAATTGCTGTCAAAGGTACTTCAATAAAGTACTGAGTAAAGGGTCTGAATACTTATGTAAATGTGATATCTGTTTTTGTTTTTTTATTTTTTATAAATTAGCAAAAAATTCTAAAAACCTGTGTGTGTAGATTGATGTCATTATGGGGTATTGTGTGTAGATTGATGTCATTATGGGGTATTGTGTGTAGATTGATGTCATTATGGGGTATTGTGGGTAGATTGATGTCATTATGGGGTATTGTGTGTAGATTGATGTCATTATGGGGTATTGTGTGTAGATTGATGTCATTATGGGGTATTGTGTGTAGATTGATGTCATTATGGGGTATTGTGTGTAGATTGATGTCATTATGGGGTATTGTGTGTAGATTGATGTCATTATGGGGTATTGTGTGTAGATTGATGTCATTATGGGGTATTGTGTGTAGATTGATGTCATTATGGGGTATTGTGTGTAGATTGATGTCATTATGGGGTATTGTGTGTAGATTGATTAGGGGGATAAATGTAATCCATTTTAGAATAAGGCTGTAACGTAACAAAATGTGAAAAAAGTCATGGGGTCTGAATACTTTACGAATGCACTGTATATATTTTTTTATTCAGATTTCCAGCGGTGCTGCACCCTCACAGATATGCCTACATACAAGTAAGAGAGCAAACATTATTGTTTCTAGTTGAGGTTAGTTAGAAGTTAAATGTCCTGGTTTGATAAGTGTGTGGGAGAACTGACCAGCTCAATCAGACAGCACAACTGAAAGATGTTCATTCTGCCAATGAGAGGATTGCATGAAATATTCTGCATGCATGCTTAGGATTGGACAAACAGATGAAAAAGAGCTTCATGTTCAAATGTCTGTTAGTCTCAGGTGGAAGTCTCGTCTTGTCACATTTTCGTCAACTAAAATAAAAAGTAATTTGTAATAGTTATGTAGATATTGTTGATGAAATTAAACACTGTAATACATCAACGTTACATAGAACAATAACAACCTTAGTAGCCTACCAATGATATGTACTTTAGGAAGCATTGGAAGAAATGGAGATTGGGACAAAGTAAGAAAAAGAAAGAGAGGTTTTATATACCAATAAAACTGACAAATCATTCATGAAGTATTTTCCAGTAATAATGTCACTGACACACCCGTCTAGTACCCACCCTGTGTCTCACTATAGTGACTCATGTCTTGTTGTTCTAGTTCACTTCTTAGTGAAATCAGGCAGGACAACAACTACATGTGGTTTCTCCTCCCAGGTCTTCACAACAGCCAGAAACAGTTTTCTGCTCCAGTTCCTGTTCCTGCCATTCAGCGGGGCGAGGGCTGATTGGGTAAGGGAGTCTAGCAGAGGGACTTAGGACGGACTTTAGGGAACAGCTGCATGACCAAAGAAAAGAAAAGAAACATTGAGCTCTGACTGATGGGGGGGGGGGGGGGGGGACAGAATAAATCAGAATTGTCAAGTAAAAAACAGACATTAAATTAATGAAAATCCGGACTTGAAATCCAACTGTTATTGTCAGTCTCTCACCCCAAAGTAGTTGTTAGGTATGAATCCCTCTCGGCCACAAAGTGATGCCCACCACCAATCTACCCGGTCCTGCTTCTGGAGGATAGTCACCATGTCCCCCTCACTGAAGCCCAGCTCGTCTGGCTCCTGGGCAGGGTACCCCCACAGGGCATACAGCACCCCGCTGTTCTCCACACCCATCGCCTCCTCCACACCTGACAACACATATACACACACACACACAACCAACGTTTTTATAACACTTTCAGAAAAGGTTTCGAAACAGAGTGCAAATAGTTATGGAGAAAGTGGTCTAGTGGTCTAGTGGTTAGAGCCGCTGACCCCGGCAGACATGTAAGCCAGAGGCAGCATGGGTTAGAATCCAGTCCACTGCTCTTTGTCTCAATGTCCTCTTATCTTTCCTGTCCTCCTCACTCCTAAAAATAGTTATGGAGAAAGAGGGCACCCCTGTCTAGTTCCTCCTACCCATTAGGAAGCTCTCACACTCCTCGAAGCCCACGGCGTATGGGTCACACTTCTGAGAGGCGGTGGCCCCATCACTCTCCGTCACTGCCATCACAGCTGCCCCGTTCCTCACCAGGAACTCACAGAGAGGAAGGTCGTTACAGGACGCTGCACAGTGGAGGGGGGTCCTAGTACACAACAACAACACACTACGTGAACAAAACTACAACCCCATCTGACTAAACACAACGCAGAATGACACAACATGACCCTAAACAGGGATAGCAACAGAGGGAGGGGACAGTAAATTAAAATAGCACTGGCCAATGAAAGAGCCCGTTCCAAGGCACTGGCCAATGAAAGAGCCCGTTCCAAGGCACTGGCCAATGAAAGAGCCCGTTCCAAGGCACTGGCCAATGAAAGAGCCCTTTCCAAGGGAAGAGAAGTATTCGAGACAAGGGAATAGAATAAGGAAGTGACAGAGACAAATGCCAGTTAAAAGGAAGTTACCATCCATGGCTGTCTGGGGCCGAGACGTTGGCTCCTATACCAACCAGGAAGTCAACCACACTGTAGTGACCTCCACAGATTGCGTTATGGAGGGCTGTGATGCCCTCGTCGTTCGGCTGGCTCGGGTCAGTCATCTACAGGTCACAGAACACGCAGGGGTGAACCTCATGCTTGCTGTCAACACACACTCAATTGAATACTGTATTTGGGTCCACAACAGAAGAAATGGTCATAAACGGCAAAGTCTTTTGTGACCCTAACTCCTGCACCCAACCAACCACCCTACCTCCTGCACCCAACCCCCCTACCTCCTGCATGGCCCTCTGAACAGTGTCCAGTTCCCCCTACCTCCTGCACGGCCCTCTGAACAGTGTCCAGTTCCCCCTACCTCCTGCACGGCCCTCTGAACAGTGTCCAGTTCCCCCTACCTCCTGCACGGCCCTCTGAACAGTGTCCAGTTCCCCCTACCTCCTGCACGGCCCTCTGAACAGTGTCCAGTTCCCCCTACCTCCTGCACGGCCCTCTGAACAGTGTCCAGTTCCCCCTACCTCCTGCACGGCCCTCTGAACAGTGTCCAGTTCCCCCTACCTCCTGCACGGCCCTCTGAACAATGTCCAGTTCCCCCACCAGTGACCCGTCCAGCAGTAGAACCAGAGGGCTGAGCCGAGCCCTCCGACCAGAACCCTCTCGCTCCCGACTGGTCCGACGCAGGATAGAACTGTACCCCTGGGAGGATGGAAGAGAACCACAACTTAATATCTTAACTTTACCTTATTAGATACATACATAGTAACATTGAGATGGAGAG
Source organism: Thymallus thymallus (assembly GCA_023634145.1). Taxonomy (NCBI): domain Eukaryota; kingdom Metazoa; phylum Chordata; class Actinopteri; order Salmoniformes; family Salmonidae; genus Thymallus; species Thymallus thymallus. The sequence continues at coordinate 32,901,315 of CM042379.1, read as the reverse complement.
ACATGCCCAAGACTTCTTGGTTTAAAGTGTGTGTGACTATTATAAGTGAATACCTTCCTCTAACTGGATATGTACACAGACAATAAGGCTGGATCTAACATGGAACACCAAATCAAGCTCCATCTAAAGTACATTTAAAACAGCTTGATAAACTTCACTGTAAAATAGTCACAACAACAGTAAGTAAAGATAAATAATCCATCATAGGGGTGTGGCCTGTCATACCCTGTACTCTGGCGAGGCAGGTCCAGGGTTAGGGACGGGGTTAGGTCCAGGGGAGGGGTATTTAGAGCTGTCCCCTTCTCCATCTGACGAGGAG